>VDFB02352453.1:0-15250 GCA_007258455.2 Sequoia sempervirens | reverse complement strand
TATGGCCACAGAATCTTCATAAATCTGCTCATACACTCTTCACAATTCCTTCACAAATCTGCAAATATACTCCTTAATATCTGTTCTTCTAAATCTCTTGATCTGCTATGAAGGATTCTTCACAAATCTGCCTTCAAGTCTGCTAAGATCTGATCATAAACCTGTCTTAATGCCTTCATCAAGTCAATCATGAAATAGCATATTACTCCCTTTTTGAATTTGTACTTATTACTTCCTTAAAACTGTATAGAGCTCCTTTTTATCTGCCTTTATATATTCCTCAATTCTGAAATATTTTTCTCTCAAATCTTCCTTCTTATTCTCTTCCACACACACTCACATCCTCTTCACAAATTTTCTTCTCTCTACGTATGAAACCTTTGGTGTATATGAATTATATCTTTCCCACACCACACACAACACTCCACACAACCTCTACATATTTATACCTTTTCTTTGATCCTTAAGAGAGGCGTCCCTATTGAAGGAATCTGTCTAGTGTTTAATAAAAACAACTCTTCATAAGCTTGTGCCTCTTCCATACAAATCGTAACCTTTCATTAATATATTTCATTAATAGATCTCAAGGATTGTACCACTTTGTTTACCAAACAGCACCTCTATATTCATGATTTATTTAATACAAGTCTTTGTCTAACATCCTTTGTCTTTTATGGGCACCACTTTATTTGATCAAACATCTTCTAATATTCTTTAGAATCGTAGCCTTTTGTTTTAAAAGAAACTTTTAATCGCACCTCTTGATACATCTGATTTTTCTTTATGAAAACAAATTGTGCCTTTTTAGTTCGTCTTTTTCTGACTTTTGTCCTTTCTTTATTTTGTCTTTTGTGATTCGTCTTTTTGAACCTTTTTAATTTAATCTGTTTTCTTCTTCCCAAAACGTGGCACTTCATTTGAAGAAATTAATTTAATTTAATCTGTTTTCTTCTTTTATTGAAGAAATTAAATCTGTTTTCCGACTTTTTAATTTAATCTGTTTTCTTCTTTTATTGAAGAAATTAAAAGCGAAACTCCATTACTTACCGTGTCAATCAATTTCTTCTTGAACAGAAATCTACAAACTATTGTTTTGGCATCGATGATATGTCTCCAAGGTATCTATCATGCTCATTTGTTTATGTCTGAGACTTCTAGTCTTTCCTCTTTAGAACCGAATTAGCAGCATTCACACTCTTGAACATATGTAAATGTCTTTTCCATAATTGTTCATGATCACTTATAACCAGAACAACTTCAACGCAAGACACATAGGTGCAGTTTCAGCAAGTAGCTAATATAGTTCCTCATCCTTCACAATAAATACAGTCCTCCTTGTATCATAGAAGAATGATTTCCATCTGTATCTATGTAATGTCCTCGTTTTAGCTGACACTGTTTGTCGAGGAGTGAGCCTATTATTTCGATCCTCGTAGGCTGACAAATGTGTTCAGAGGATCATTTGAGGCAGTTACTCAGTGTTTGGTAGCTCCAGTATTGCAGTTGTTTCAGGTTGGGCCTTCGCAGAATCTTCCAGAGTGCATTTTCAAGAACTTTCTATTTTTAGAAAGTTAGGTAAGGCGGAAGCTGCTATTTTGGGCAAGGCACCTGGTTCAACCTTTCAGCTCAGAATCGACCCAGTTCCTCAGTTTGGCAGTCAGACGGAGAAATATTGGAATATTTAATCATTTATTAAATAGTTAATATTTTGACTTTATATTAAAGTCACTTTATTGAAATATTTAAATATTTAATTAATTTGGCCTATTATACTTTATAATAAAGTATTAAATTTTGACTTAATTATTCATTAAAATAAGACGCCATTTAATTATTAAATATTTCTCCTAAGTGTAAAGGCGAATTAAATCATTTATTAAATGATTATTAAAAGATGCTGTTGGGTCGAATTTTCACAAGGAGATATATATTCATTCAAAGACAAATCGAACCATTATGATATGATATTCTAATTTGTCTTTTTGCTCTGAGCATTGGAGTTTGCAAACCTTAGGGTTTCTGGCAGACGACGCGTTTCTGGAGAACGAAAACTCTTCAGAGATTTGGCAGACTGAGGCTGTGAAATACCAATTTAAGCTTGCATCCTTGGTGACTTCATTCAGGAGTTACAGTTGAACTTATTGAATCGATTTCAGAAGAATATTCAGAGAACTTCACCAGTTAGCAGGGGCGTTCCATCAAAGATATCATTTACAGGGATCTGGCTTTCTTTTCCTTGAGCCGTACTGTTTTATTTGCTGCAGCAGTCAGGCCGTACTTTTCTGTACTTTCCAGGCCGTACTATTCTTTTCAGAGGGATACGCCTTTCTTCTTCAGTCTCTGACAGTTAGCTTGGGTGCGCCTAGGGTTCTAGAGACTCAGCAGTGATTTCCGGAGACCAGAGATCCATCATTCCATTAAGCCGTACCATTTCATTATTCTGGCATCTTGTTGCAACAGCAATCAGGTTTTTAACAAAATAACTTCTTATTTCATTCATATGTCATATTTTTGCATTGCAAAGGCTCTGGAAAATAAATGTATTGGTGCGCCTCAATGATATGAATAATTTTTATACATTTCCATTGTTATATGAAATTTTTATGAATTTTCCAAGCATTTCTTAGAAAATCGCAGCTTTTCCATTTTGTCTAAAAATCCATCAAAAACACAAAAAAACCAAAAATCTGCAAAACACAAATTACAATTGGGGTTTCGGGGTTGAGAACCACCAGGGTTCTTACAGTGGTATCAGAGCACAGATCTCCTGCCATCCTGTGCTTTTTCAGTGCTTTTCAGAATACAGTGTGCCTTTTAGTGCTTTTTCATGAACAGAGATACCATTCACTACATTAAAGGTGTAGGGACAGGCAAAGACGAGGATTGGACAGGTCCACCTATCCCTGAAGGTCAGACAGTGTCAGGGGTACTTGGTATTCACAGATCCAGTTCTAACAGTAGTGAAAACAATGTTGCAACCCTAATGGCAGATCGTGAGACTTCCTCAGAGACTCGTAGGGATCCAGGGAAGGCACATGCAGAGGGTGATATTACAGATGAGGAGTTTAGACGGAGGCATGATAATATGATGGACATGATGTCTCAGTTGATGGGTACCATTAGACAGTACACGCCCACACAGCCTCATTACATACAGGTTGGTCAGACGAGCGGGACCACACCAGTGGATCAGCCATTGGCATCAGTACCTCGACAACCGTCACCAATCTATCAGGAGCATAGGCCAGGTCAGCCTACTTTCTTACCTAGGGAGACTCCACCACAGACTCCAGGGGCAGAGCATCAGGGGCAGCATCAGGAGTTTCAGCCACATAATGGCATGTCCGTGGCAGACTTGACGAGATTTCATGGTGAGTACATGTCACTAGCACCTGAGGTCCGGCAGGCACTTACATTTCATGAGTTTATAGATGTTTATAAACCCAGAGGAGGACGCAGATTTGACCATAGACCCCCTCAGCATCAGCAGCCGCAGCCACAGGTGAACAGGGATTTGCAGTATGCGGTTAGCAAGATTACATTGCCATATTTTGATGGGTCTGAAAAGACATCAACGAGGTCTTGGGTCCAGAAATTGGAAAATTACTTATCACTTAGGCCTATGCAGGAGGATGGGGGTATTAAATTTGCTACCTTACATCTTGACGGAGTATCGCATGACTGGTGGCACCACGGCATGTATACGCTAGGCCATCATGCAGTCAATACCTATCAGGAGTTCACTACCAGGTTGATAGAGAGGTTTGATAAGAAGGATCCAGAACTTTATTTCAGGGAGCTAGCTCAGCTCAGGCAGACAGGCAGCTTGGATTCTTATATTGGTGAGTTTCAGAGAGTGGCAGTCATGGTGACAGGGATTTCAGAACGGAGACTCATTATACTCTTCGTTGAGGGATTGACAGAGCCTATGAGAGGTTGGGTCAAGGCGTTTGATCCTCCTACTCTTCAGGAGGCGATGCGGAAGGCAAGGAGTATGGAGCTTGCTGCTCCGAAGAAACAATTTCAGCCTAAGACAAACAACTTGCCTGTTGAGGAGAGTCATACACCAGTTGCAGAACCAAAAAGGAAACCAGTTGCAAGAATTGATGATGCAACTCGGGATGAATTGAGAAAGAAACAACTTTGTTATTGGTGCAAAGAACCCTACAGCAAGGAGCATGATTGTCCTTTGAGACCGAAGGGCAGAGCCAACCGCGCCATGTGGGTTTACTATGATGATGACGAGTCTGATGATTCAGACCAGCAGGTTGTTTCAGAACATGCAGAGGCCGGGAATGCCTCTATGGAGTTTGGGCCCGATGCCTACTTATCCCCGTTGGTGTTATCTGCTAGTGTACGGGATGACTCATTCAGGTTTAGGGGATTAGTGAAAGGACAGCGATGTATTGCTATGCTCGACACTGGAGCCACACACAATTTCATTGATGAGAGCTTCGTCAACAGATGTAGACTCCAGGCGGAGGATTTCGCTGGATTCAGAGTTCGGGTGGCAGATGGATATACACTCACTTGCACGCGACGGATTTGTAATCTCACTCTCATGCTGAATGATTATGAGCTGCAGGCAGACTTTTATGTAGTCAACCTGGGTGGGATGGATTTAGTGTTGGGTATGAGATGGCTTCAGGACATTAGTGTGTTCACTCTCAACTTGCCTAAAATGGAGATGAGATTTGAGGTACAGGGCAAGAAATATGTGTTGAGAGGAATTACAGATGGCAGCCTTTGTTCTATCTCTCTCGTTGGTGGGAAGAGCGAGAAGGTAGAGGAGGATTTTGTGCAGACCACGCATGGTTATGCTCAGTACCCCGGGGGTTCTGAGGCAGTCGTTTGGGATCAGCCTAGTGGTTTGGTTCCGTTTGTGACCAATCCATTGTTTGAGACAAATGTTATATCTTCATACGACAATCCGCTCTTTGAGTTTGATGTGGGTAATTCACCTGATCCTGGTCTTGAGCAGAGTGATGATAGCGTTTGGGATCCTACTTGTGCACTGGGATTTCAAACTCAGCTCACGGAGGAGTATCACAGTGTGTATATGGTGCAGAGTGCATATGGCTTCATGATTGATCCGCATGTACACGATTTATCTCAGGTGCACAATTCTGGTATGCATGTGCTTGATATGTTGGATGACAGTATATCTCGTACAGTTTTAGGGAGTAAGTATTGTTTGCAGTTTGACTTGCTTCCTCCTGAGTTTCTTGATCCTATGACAGACAACACTGAGGTTGATAGGGAATGGTATTCTATTCTCGTTCATCAGTACTGGGAGTTACAGGGGTCAGTTGTGACCAGAGGGAACATTGTCCGGCACTATCCGTGGGATCCAGGTGGTGCGGTGCGTCCGTATTTGCAGAGATTGCTTGAGGACAAGCAATTTCAGGGAGGGCGGACTGTAATGTCCCCGTTTTAGCTGACACTGTTCGTCGAGGAGTGAGCCTATTATTTCGATCCTCGTAGGCTGAAAGATGTGTTCAGAGGATCATTTGAGGCAGTTACTCAGTGTTTGGTAGCTCCAGTATTGCAGTTGTTTCAGGTTGGGCCTTCGCAGAATCTTCCATAGTGCATTTTCAAGAACTTTCTATTTTTAGAAAGTTAGGTCAGGCGGAAGCTGCTATTTTGGGCAGGGCACCTGGTTCAACCTTTCAGCTCAGAATCGACCCAGTTCCTCAGTTTGGCAGTCAGACGGAGAAATATTGGAATATTTAATGATTTATTAAATATTTAATATTTTGACTTTATATTAAAGTCACTTTATTGAAATATTTAAATATTTAATTAATTTGGCCTATTATACTTTATAATAAAGTATTAAATTTTGACTTAATGAATATTTATTATTCATTAAAATAAGACGCCATTTAATTATTAAATATTTCTCCTAAGTGTAAAGGCGAATTAAATCATTTATTAAATGATTATTAAAAGATGTTGTTGGGTCGAATTTTCACAAGGAGATATATATTCATTCAAAGACAAATCGAACCATTATGATATGATATTCTAATTTGTCTTTTTGCTCTGAGCATTGGAGTTTGCAAACCTTAGGGTTTCTGGCAGACGAAGCGTTTCTGGAGAACGAAAACTTTTCAGAGATTTGGCAGACTGAGGCTGTGAAATACCAGTTTAAGCTTGCATCCTTGGTGACTTCATTCAGGAGTTACAGTTGAACTTATTGAATCGATTTCAGAAGAATATTCAGAGAACTTCACCAGTTAGCAGGGGCGTTCCATCAGAGATATCATTTACAGGGATCTGGCTTTCTTTTCCTTGAGCCATACTGTTTTATTTGCTGCAGCAGTCAGGCCGTACTTTTCTGTACTTTCCAGGCCGTACTATTCTTTTCAGAGGGATACGCCTTTCTTCTTCAGTCTCTGACAGTTAGCTTGGGTGCGCCTAGGGTTTTAGAGACTCAGCAGTGATTTCCGGAGACCAGAGATCCATCATTCCATTTAGCCGTACCATTTCATTATTCTGGCATCTTGTTGCAACAGCAATCAGGTTTTTAACAAAATAAATTCTTATTTCATTCATATGTCATATTTTTGCATTGCAAAGGCTCTGGAAAATAAATGTATTGGTGCGCCTCAATGATATGAGTAATTTTTATACATTTCCATTGTTATATGAATTTTTTATGAATTTTCCAAGCATTTCTTAGAAAATCACAGCTTTTCCATTTTGTCTAAAAATCCATCAAAAACACAAAAAAACCAAAAATCTGCAAAACACAAATTACAATTGGGGTTTCGGGGTTGAGAACCACCAGGGTTCTTACAATCTATATTTTCAGAATAAGCCCAATTTAATTCAAGAATCAATCTTCACAAGAATACTTCTTGTTAACTATATGTTCTTGCTCTACTATACTTGGATCTCTTCTTTGACATCAAAGACAACTCCGTCTTCTCAATTTTGACACCAATGACAACATTTACAACAATCTCCCCCTTTGTCATTGATGGCAACATATTCTTCCTCATCTCTTCTAACTCTTCCCCATTCTATTTCTCCCCCTTTGACATCAATGGCAAAGGGATATTCATCAAGATTCTATCAATGAATGTATCATTAGAAACATCTAATTATGTACTCTCATCAAATGCACAAGAATACACTTCTCACTCTCTCGGAGATTCTCTAGTACACCGCCTAGCAAGGATTCTTTCATGCTCCCCCTTGCTCTGATACTCCTCTTTCTTCGATGTTAAAAGTCTTCAATTCATTACATGGGTTAAGAATATGCAATCTTTTCATCATCTAGATACCAATCAACTTTGACATCAATGACAACATTTCCAACAAAGTCAACACGGACCAAAGGCTCCAAGAAAACAGGAGAAGAAGCCAAAGACATCTACACAAAAATCCTCCTCTACTACTCCAAAAGGAGGTCAATTGAGAAAATGGAGGGGAGAATGCACTCACTATAAAGCAAAAGGAGGGCATGATGCATCTAAGTGTGCATCTCCCTCCTCCAAAACTGGGAAAGGGAAAGCATGTGATGAGCCCAACTGGCTCCTCTTCAAACCCCTGTTGTTTTAATTATCTTTTTGTGTTCTTTTGAGTTTTTTAAGAAAGTTTATAGAGAGAAATAGAAGGGGCGCAACATATAATTGCTCATAGAACTCAAATCTGAACTAGAATTGACAAAATGAAATTGCATAAGGTATTAAATAACCATAACAATGAGATTGCATGTTTCAAACATACCCGAAATGCTCCAGATTATTTAATTAAGAAAATAAGTCCAATTGCCAGCCATGAATGGAGTAAACTGACAATTCCAAGCGTAGGATGCAATAGAATGCAACCTCCAGCCTAAAACTGAAGCAGATGAAGGGAACAAGCTAGGCGCCAAAGAAGAATATGCAAAACCCTCAAAGAAGGTGGTGTTTCTTCTCCAGAACTCCCACGCACTTGCCTGAAGAGCTACACAGAACAAAGGAAAATCACATCCTCAACCAAGAAGTACGGCCAAGAAGCTGATCAGACCTCCTAATGAAGAAAGAAGCCAATCTCTCAACTCATCCTGCCTTTCATTGAAGAACCTACTGAATACTGCACAAAAATTCTCATTGAAGCACTGTAGAACTCCTGAATTGAAGCCCCTGTGGTTGCAATCATTCAAGTGATCTTTCACAGTCTCACAATCACAGATCTGTGAAGAGTTTTCGTTCTCCAGAGATAAACAATCCTAAAACCCTTGTCTGAGAGGAAACCAAGCTCAAGCCCAGCCAAAGAAGAAAATATCAAATAATCAATGAATGAGTTCGATTTTTCCCTTTGGTTGCTTATAAACCCCAAAAGGCACGCATCTCCAAAAAGTGACGCTAATTTCACTTTAAAATACATTTAAAATGTATTTAAAACATTTCAATAGTCAATGCATTAATAAATGGGCGCCCCTTTTGATAAAGTGTTATAATTTTTCACTTAAATAAATTTAAGTGAATTCTTTATTATAAAGTCAATTCAACTTTATAATATTCCATTAAATAAAGTTAAAACAATTCAATTTCACGAGAATATTAATATCTCGCTCATAACTTGTTGTATTGACATGCTGTCAGAAGCTATCAATCACTGAACTGCCAAGGCTTGCTGTGAGCCAAACACTAAATTCAAAGGATGAGAACGACAAAACCCATCAAATAATGCCACTGACCCTCTAACCCAACCTATTAGCCTACGAGAGTCTAAGTAATAGGCTAACCACCATCAAACACGATCATGCCGAAAAAGGGGACATTACAAAGCAAAAGCTCTCATAGCCATTATCTCTTCATCATCTTCAAAAACTTGGATATTTGATTCAAGTGTCATGGACCACATAGCTTCATCTAAGGATCAATTCTCTATGCTTGAGTCATATGCTACTATGACTATATCTATCTGTGATGATTCAATAGTGGATTTTGAAGGGTCGGGCTCAATTGACATGGATGGTGGGCAATTCAACAATGTTTTTTGTGTACCTTCCTAGTCTTCAAGCTTACCCTTCATCTACTAGATTACTCATACAAGTTCAATGAAGTGAGTTGAGTTTACTCTAGACAGCGTCACAATTTGGGATCTAGAAGATGATTCCCCAATTGCCCTTGGAAAGGCTGAGCATAAGGCACACTTGTACAACTTTTTACACTTTGTGCCTAAGTCACCTTCCAAGGCTCTTCTTACTCACTTGAATTATGTGGGTAAGCTATGGATGAGTGGTAAGTTATGGATGTGCCTTAAGCAAGCATCTTGAAGAAAAATATGACAAAGGCTTAGAGAACTTCAAAAACCCTTGAGTTGATTCATAGGGATCTTGTGGATCTCTTTCCTAACTTGTCATTTAGCAAATACAATTTCTCATGCTTCACAAGTCTATTTAATTCGCAAGAAGAATGAAGTGTTTTCCAAGTTTCAACACTTTGAGGCCTTTGTTGAGAAATAGACAAGCAAGGACATCAATAAACTTCACATTGACAATGGAAAGGAGTATGTCAACAAACAATTTGAGGACTTCTATTCTACCAAAAGAATTTGTCTTTGTCATATTGTTTTGTATAGCCCATAGCAGAAAGGAAGAATAGAACTTTGAAAGAAATGGAAAACTGCATATACAGTCATGATTATTTGCACCATAGTACTAGGTTGAGGCAATAAATTCTGCTAAATACATAGAAAATTGCACTCAACACAAAACCTTGGAAGGCATCACTCCACTTGAGCTTGGAGTTGTCACAAGCCGTCAATTAAGCACCTAAGATGTTTTGGATTTCAAGCTTGGGCCCACATATCTTCAAAGAAACACAAGAACATGGAATGTCAAAGCTACCCTCACCTCAGAGCCCCAAGGACTCCAAATACAAACCTAATTAAAGATAGTGACAATTAGGACTTATTAGCATAAAAATATTATCCTTGCTCTAGGATTTTTTAAATTTTTTAAATTTCATCTTAAACCTTCAAACATAAAACAACTCACAGGGATACTTTCAAATTTCCAAACAAGAACTCAAAAAACTCAAAACTTTCTGCCAAAGGATCATACCCTAAAATGTGAAATGTAGAGTAAGAACAGTTATGAAGGAAAATACTAATTTTAACCGTAAAGCACTGTCAAAAAAATTTCAGCTTGGAAATGCAATACAGAAGAAAAAAGGATACACAAGCCCATTCTTCTTGGAGAGTGATAAATAAGAAATCCAAAGACATGACATCAGCACAAGGAATAAAAAACAAACAATCTTGAATAGAAGATGCATATTGAATTGGCTAATAGACTCTACAGAACTCAATAGCCAATTCCCACATAATGTTCATCTTCTCCTATTCAAATATCAAAGTTCTTTCACTTGTCTTTAAAAAAATACAATCTTCACCAAGTTGAAACTTTTGAATTCCCTAACAGCTAATCCACTTAATAGCCAAATTAATTTATCAAACATAATTTACCCATGGAGGACCATTACTCATTCAGGAAATCACAAAGACACAAACAAATAAAAGGAAGATAAAAACACACTACTGAAAAATCCACACTGAAAGATTATATTATTACAAACAAGAAGGCAAGGATATCTTAGTCCAATTTTCAGGGCATTGATTGTTGGTGCCACCAAGAATTCAATGTCCATAACAGGAGGAGGAGCAGACAAGCAAAGGTGCAAGCATGAAGCAAACAGTTCAAGTTTATACCTCCTACTAGCCACAAGCACCTCTTGTAAATATTTACGAAATAAATTTTTACAAAGATCTCGATCTTGTTGTGACACTAAGTCACCAACCATAGAATCTTCTGCAAGTGGATTTTTAATCTGTAATAGAAAACAACTTCTATTAGCATATATTGTGAGTGAAGTCAACTCTACTAACAAGGTAATGCTAGTGAAGATAAAAACAATCCATGGACGCATTAAATAACAATAAACAAAGAGCTCATCTAAATAAAAGAATATGAGAATTAAAGCAAATAATCTCCACTACAACTTATGAAACAAATCTTCCTCTTGCTCGCCAACAATACCTCATTTTCATTGCTCGTGATTTTCATGATTGGAATCGACTCCAATTTTCCAAAGTAGGCTCTCTCTTCAGCTTTATCTATGGAAATGGCAAGAATTTTATAAAAGCCACTAATAAGAGGATACTGACTTGAAAGCTCAACTAGGAGCCGTCCAAAAGGATAAACCCATTTCAAGAACAGGTTAATAAAATCACTGCAACCAATAATGAATGTATGTTTAGGAAAATGCATTGTTTCTTACAGTACTCTTGTTTCACATTTACACATATATTCCTTTTATTAAAAAGCAAACAAAAATTTAAAATCAGATCAAAACATAGAAGATTCTATAAGCCAACATAAATGACCTGCATTTAATAAGTAACAACCTTTATCTATTTTTTTACTATAAACCTTAAATATAAGGAAGTTGAACAATTTCTCATGCACACTATCAAGTGACAAAAACATACTCTAATTTAAAAATCCGTATACATTAGAAGGAAAGAGACATTACTCTGAATAGAATATACACAATATATATGCTTTAGGTAACCAAGATGATGCAGAACTGAACCTAAAAACAAAAAGGATAACATCAAAACTCACCGGGATAAAAATTCTTGGACAAATTCTACCTGTTAAAACCAATTTACCATCCTTAGCAGTTTGTTAGAAAAAACTAGAATCTTTAACTCTCCACACACAAATGACACCTTCAAGTAATATTTTCTCACCAAATTCAGAAATTTCCTCATTTGTAAAGGATCTAATGGCTCAATGAACTCCCCTTCACCTTCATTTCCCGATGCATCAGTCGCCAAATCTGAATTAGACTTCAACTATAACCATCAGTGCAATGCAAAAATAACGTGGTGCTAACATTAATCTTATACTTCTCAACAAACCATTTTTGAACTTTCTAAACAAACATAATGGGCAGGAAAAAAAACAATTGTCACTTGTGATAAAAGAGGAACACTATTATGCAGATATAAACAGCTGATCAAGTACAACTTGACATAATAATGGACAAATCCAATGACCCACTCATAACAAGCCTTAAAGAGTATTGCATACTTAATCCATGTATACTCCAGAAGCACCTAGAAATGCTTGCCTTATAGAATTATGAATTCTTCTAACTGTATTTTTGCAACCACCAGGAAAAACAAGATCTCAAAATCAAAATTTGCACAAGGAGCTTCCTGAGACCTAAAACCACCTTGATGTGACTATTTGCAAGCTAAGGGTCACATTGAACTATTTTCCTAAAACAAAGCTCTTACAACTGTGACATTATTGATAACTTCCACTGAAAGAAAGACAATGAGAGATCGGGGATCCAGATTGGCAAACATAAGGAATCCCTGTGGTGATATGCAATAAAATCAGTAAATGATGGCATAATTAAAAACAGAAGAGTCAATTGTTATCACCTAAGTATTTCACCTCGGTCAAACAATGAAAAATGTGGCCAAATTATCATTATAATTTAGAGGATTAAGATATAATGGGCCTTGAAATTGATTATTATTCATTATATGTAGTTCTTATTCAATCAATAAAGTTTAAAGCAATCAAGATAAGAGATACCAGGATGCTGTTAGGTGATGGTCTGACCTTTTCTAAAATAAATCCATCACATATTACACCAAAAACTAAAAGAGTTGCATCAACCAAGAATAATTCTATAGAATATCTTGTCCCATAAAACCTAGAAAAGATAGGATTTCAGTCTTTCACATATTGTCCCATAAAACCTAGAAAGAATTGATATAAACGAAGATATGAGCATGATTAGGGAAGCACATAGACACAATCCATGATGCATAACTGTAACCTTCAGAACCTCAAAACCCTGAGATGATACCATCATATTGAAGCCACCATTTTCAAGACTACAATGTACTACAAGTTGTGTCAGAAATGAGTAGATCACATTCCAAAGCTTGAGGAAGCCATTACCTCCTCATAGTACCTCAGCTCATTAAACTCTACAATTGATAGAACTTCAAAGAAGTTCTCAAAAATCTGCTCAAATATTCAATGAGGATCTTTAAGATTTGATAAGGTACCATTTTAATTATGAAATATCCATGCCCATTTTTCCATCAAAGAACAGAAAATCGAGGTTACCTCGAGCAAGATAACCCTCCAAAGGTCTCTGGTTTTTATGGAGGAAATGGAAGACCATTCATGGCTGCTCAAAGAAAGTGACTTGCTTTGTTGATTCATGGGAGCTTTCCATGAACCCAAAACTCTAATAGGATAGGCACTGCAGAACCAAAACAACCTGGATCAGTGGAGCACCTACTAATGCCCAAGGGATGTTTCCCACTAACTTTTGCAACTAAATCTGAAAAAAGCATGAATTTTCCAAGGAGGACCTTAATTTTTCAAAATAGCATACTTATTTATGGGGCATTCGTCACCGACCTTCAACCAAATAGATGAAATACCAAGTACAGTGTTGATTCCGGTAACACTTCCTATGCTATCAAGTGAATATTGGCAAGAACTTGCCCTACAAAAAATGGGGGGTCATACAGGGATATATAACGGCTTCTTAAAATCAAAATGAACTTAGCGATCCTACATTATGCATGAATATGAATAAAAATCGATGTGCAAAAGAGGCTTCTAGATAGATGAATTCTAGAAGTGGGGAGGAATAGATAAGGAACAAATAATTGAATGCAAAAATATTTGATTCAAATGCAACCTCTAGCATGAAAGACAGTGATCTTCTTCTTCAATAACAGGTTCACTATCAAAGTATCTCGTAGAAGAGACGCGATCGACGTTGTCCGTCTATGGTAAGACAACATTCAAACTTGGTGTAGGGACAAAACTTGAACTGGGTGCAGCATCAATGTATCCCATGATTTCATTCATTCTTAAATTCTTAGGACATGTACAACTCATATGTGCATCGGTCTCATGGAAAGAACAAAATACTGCATTTTGTGCAGCTTCAGTTGTTGGTCTCAGTACAGGTGCTAGCAACCGTGGCCTATAATTATTGAAAGGTTGAAATTATTCCTCTTAGGCTGATACGGCAGCTGAGGTTGATAATGTTGTTGAGGTTGATATGGCGGTGGTGCAGGTTGTCCCTGAGTAGGCAACTGCCTCTTGAGGATAGTCATCTCATTAGCTACCTTCTATAGCAGTGGATCTGCAGAAGTCTGAACCAACGGCCTAATAGAATCCGTCTTCATTTTGTCGGAAGTAATCATGTTATCCTCAATCTCGATGGCATTTTCTTGTGTAGTTGCTAATTCTATTTCATTAGCACATAGACAAGTCCATTCAAGCACTTTTGAGTCAACTTATTGTGCTTCTTTGTGTGAATGGCCTCAAAAACACTCTAGATGCACTCACAACCAAGAGCACAAAAAGGCTGGGATAAAATGTTGATGGCAAGATTTTGAAGATTTGGGATTGTCGCACCATAATCATCCCACCACAAATCTCCAAGGATAACAATTGCCATTTATAACTTGGTAAGGATTTTAATGAACTTAAAAATTAAAATTAAATGCATGTTTTTTTTACCTGGTTGTAGAGTGGCTCTCCTATGAATGCAAAAATTTGAAGAAAATAATAGCCCCTCGACCTTATTATGACTCAATATCGCATCAAATATAAAGTCTCAAAGGTAGTCATCATCAAACCAGTCTCTCAATACATGTATTGAGGCCAAGAAGAACCTTTGCATCTGCTTTGAAAGCAAGAGAGAAATAAAACTTAGGGTTCAAACAACAGGCAGCAACATGAATATGTTTGTGGAGTTATTGGTTCCACCTCCAATCAATTATGCACCATATAGTTTCAAATTTGGTCTTGTTTGACCCATATAAATGTTGAATCGCTTCTTTGGCCTTATCCATGGCCTCATATAGATACCCCATGGGGTTTTGATCCCCATCCACCAATTGTAGAACCCTTACCAACGATTTTGACACTTAAATATCAAAATTTAACAAAATCAGCAAATTGCAACATTAGAATATAAAAAAATAAATAGAAATCAAAGTTTGAAAACTTACACTAATGATCTCCTCCTTGACTGTGGTAAATTTATCATTAAAAATGGTCTTCACAACCTTCTTTGCTTCAACCTTCCTACAATAAGGGCTCTCCAACTATCTTTCACTATCAAACATGCACTTTAGGTTGGGCATTGTAGCTAATATACTTTGCAAGGTGAGAAAATTATTAGCAAAGTGT
>VDFB02352452.1:0-21131 GCA_007258455.2 Sequoia sempervirens | reverse complement strand
ATTTTAACAGATTTCCACTTTTTATGCAGTCACATGTGGCACTATTTCTCCATTAGGTCTCCACACTCTAAATTGCGTGTTTCTCCCATACCATATGGAATCATCCCAAACTATTTTCCCATTCATGAACCCATTATTACCAAATTAAACATATCAAAAGATTTGATACAATTTTTTTGAAAAGTTTACCAAAACAATTGATTGTCTGCTGGAAAGTGCCTCAAATTAGGCCAAAATTACAAAGGAAGTGCCTTTCAAACAACTCCAAAACCTCTGTTAACCCAAAACAGTCTTAGATCACATCAATTAACCACCAAATATGCCATTAGTCTCAAATAAACCATTCACTATTGCATAAAATATAGAAACCATGATTCAAGCATAATTTTGAATCAAGCAACCAAGTGTTTATTGAAAATACCCTTTACAAACCTCATTATACCTTGCCACCACTTCCAACATGTGAGAATATGTCTAGGGCATCAATAAATCTACCCAAGACCATGTATTCGAGCTATGCAACCTTGAGATCAATTAAAATACATATCCAACTACCTTCCTACCAATTTTCAAGAGATTTCATTAGTTAAATTTGGAGAAACGTATAATTTTCTTTACCACTGGTTACACTAAATCAGGTTTATGACAGATTTAAGTAAACTTGCAATATCTTGTGCAAAACTGAATGAAATTGAATGAAACAAAGAAAAAAATGAAGTAGACTCATAGGTGCATCCATTCCAATGAGATCCCATCAAAAATTAGGTTGCACATGGCCATACAACAACCTGCAAACATGTTTTACCAGTCTAAAATACAAAAAATGCAAAGTTTAAGCATGCAATGGGGTTTCTAAATGACTTTTTTCATATTACAACTTCCCCTCTACTTGAAAATGATGTAAAATTAATTTTGAAGGCTTCTCATCTTCCCCAATCAACTATACCTTCTATTTTCTCACTTGACTCTTCATATTCTTGCTTTTTTTGTTTTTTTTGCATTTTTACATAATTGACAACTTTTGCAATTTTTGCAAGTTTTGCTTTTTCCATAATTTTGACCACCTATAGGCCTATAAATAACTCAAATACATTGGAAATGACCTTTACATGACCCCTTTACATTTTTTTACAATTAAAAACTCAAATTTTGCATTTTTTCTTTTTGAAGGTATTCAATGAACATGGTGCACCTGCACCATACAACCAGCCTACAAAACATTCCAAGTCCCTTGGAAATATGTTATATCAACCTTCCTTGTTATTTCACCTACATATCAAATTCAAATTTGTCTTGGACTACTTATTCTTGTTTACTGTCTAAATCTTGTACATGTATTTGTCTTTTCCTTCAACTCTATCTTCATTTCTGACTCTTCTTGTCTTAACTTGTCTCTGCCATGAAGTTCACAATCATTCTTCTCATTCAAAAGGACACATGACTACCCTTTCAAAAATCTCAAATTTCCACTAACTCTTTCTCTCTCAAAGGATACAAGATTGTCCTTTCTCATTGCTTTTCCAATCAATCTTTCTACTTTTTCCACAATTCACCTTTGACCTTCTCTGACCAATCATTTATCCATCTAGTCCCATAAGTGGAGTAATCTCAAACTAACTTAGAACTCTTCAAATGGCTGTAACAACTTAGTAAACCATCCATCTTACCCAACAATAGATCCTATAAGATGCCTCACTCTCTTTATGCATCTTCTACCTAGCTTAATCTCCATTGGAGGATGGTGACCACAGACCTCAGCTTGTCTGCCAATGCACAACTTCTCAGAAACCTTTCTCTCTGCAGCTTAGATGGATCAAGCACCTACAACCAACCAAAAAATCAAGAATAACAAGTCAACCAACCATTAGAATCAGCTAGCTCCAATACCAATTGATGAAAAGAATCTACCAAAATCAACTAACCATCAAGGGTTCTTCTAACCCTACTCACAAATCATGAGAATATCCACTACATTTCACCAATATTTCACAAAATCCATCAAATTCTCTTCAATTTCACTTCATGTTACAAAGAATCAAATCATCAAACTTGTCACTTAACCTTTATCAAACTCAAAATATAGTTTAACCATATTCAAATCAGCTATACCAATACAAAAAATTTATTAGAGATATTCAACCATTCAACTCTTTCCATATTCACCACATTTCATCCTATCTCAATAAGGCAAAAAGACATTATTCACCAAATATTTCCTCAATACTGTTACCAGACCTTGCAACACCTTTGAAAATCATAACTTGACTAAAAAAAATGCAAAACCACATTACCAAACTCTAATTCAACCAACTTGATCAATTTGCACACCAAGACACCTATTTTGCACCATGATTCCACATAGTTCAACCACCAAAACAACATATTATGTTTCCTAAACTTTGTTCAAACATTGAGACATATTTACCAACATCATTTAAGTAGATTCAAACCAAATTCCATCACTCAAATAATTTTTTTAACAGATTTCCACGTTTTATGCAGTCATGGCACTATTTGTCCATTAGGTCTCCACACTCTAAATCGGGTATTTCTCCCATGCCATATGGAATCATCCCAAACTATTTGTACATTCAAGAACTCATTATTTCCAAATTAAACATATCAAAAGATTTGATACATTTTTTTTGAAAATTTTACCAAAAAAAATTGCTTGTCCACTGGAAAGTGCCTCAAATTAGGCCAAAATTACAAAGTGCCTTTCAAACAACTCCAAAACCTTTCTTAGCCCAAAACAGTCTTAGATCACATAAATTAACCACCAAATATTCCATTAGTCTCAAAGAAACCATTCACTATTGCATAAAATATAGAAACCCTCATTCAAGCATAATTTTGTATCAAGCAACCAAGGGTTTATTGAAAATACCCTTTATAAACCTCATTATACCTTGCCACCACTTCCAGTGTGTGAGAATATGTCTAAGGAATCATTAAATATACCCAAGACCATGTCGTCGAGCTATGTAACCTTGAGATAACTTAAAATACATATCTAACTACCTTCTTACCAATTTTTAAGAGATTTCATTAGTTAAATTTGGAGAAACACAATTTTCTTTACCACTGGTTACACGAAATTAGGTTTATGACAAATTTTAGTAAACTTGCAATATCTTGCTCAAAAATAAATAAAATAAAATGAAACAAAAATAAAAATGAGGTGGACTCATAGATGTATAAATTACAATGACTTCTCAAAAATCAGGTCATACATGGCCATACAACAACTTGCAAACACGTTTTACCATTCTGAAATACAAAAAATGCAAAGTTTAAGCATGCAATGGGGTTTCTAAATGATTTTCTTCATATTCCAACTTCCCCTTTGATTGAAAATGATGTAAAATTCCTTTCTGAAGGATAATAATCTTGCTCAATTGACTAAACCTTCTATTTTCTCTCTTGACTCTTCATATTCTTTCTTTTTTGTTTTTTTTTGCATTTTTACATAATTGACAACTTTTCCAGTTTTTGCAAGTTTTGCTTTTTCCATCATTTTGATCACCTAGAGATCTATAAAAAACTCAAATACATTGGAAATGACCTTTACATGACCCTTTTACATTTTTTTACATTTGAAAACTCTTTTTTTTCAATTTTTCCTTTTGAAGGTATTCAATGAACAAGGTGCACCTGCACCAAAAAGGCCTTTAAATAAAGACCTTACTAACTAGTTACCACCCTTGAC
The DNA here is from genome assembly GCA_007258455.2 of Sequoia sempervirens. NCBI lineage: Eukaryota > Viridiplantae > Streptophyta > Pinopsida > Cupressales > Cupressaceae > Sequoia > Sequoia sempervirens. The sequence continues at coordinate 17,422 of VDFB02352452.1, read as the reverse complement.
TAGTGAAAAACCTAAGGGTCAACTACTTCTTCAAGGTCTGCAAGTAGTAGAGGGTTTGATTGACAAGAACAATTCTATTAAGGATGCCAAATTACCTTATACTAGGTGGGAATTATTCTATAGTTGATTAAAGAATAGAAACTTGGGTATTCTAGTAGGAAACCCTTGGAATTGTGACCTAGGGAAGTTGATTGTACCCAATCTCTACATGGATGTTGATTTTCTAAAAGTAGTGGCCACCAATTATGACCCAGATACAAGAACTGTAAGAACATATGATGGGAAGGAAATGGTCAAAATTACCAAGGAGTAATCTGCTAGTGTTTTCAAACTCACTAGGTGGAGTGATGAAATTCCTAAGATCAATGAAAACATTCTTAAGGAGGAATATGATGAGAATAAGATTGCATTCAAAGTTCACATCCTACCTAGATATCTAGCAAAAATTGCAGGCTAAAGGATAACAATAGGGAAACATGATAAGTAGCCTTTCCTTGTTATTTTGTTTCCTACTTCCAAAAACATTTTACTCCATTTTCTAGATAATTGGTTATGATCCTATCATGAAAATTCCTATGGAATGGATGTATATGGCAACCCATATTCAACACCGCCAATATTCCATAGTGTATGACTATGTGTGTTTTCTTGTAGAAAAGATTCATGCTTGGGCTTGATAGGGTTGAAGAAAGGTGCAGATGGAGTAAGGTTTAGCTGGTACTCATTGTTGATGTATATATTTCTATTCAAAGGTGCACTTTACTTTAGGAAAAATATGACTTTGGATAGGAAGGAGGGTAACTTGGATTTTCCTTTGCAGTGTTAGACTACTATTTTAGACAAAGATGATAGGACATATGATTATGTGACATTTCAAAACTTGTTTTTTTCAGATTTGAAGAGATCCTTGGTTGTGAATATATACCTATGATTCCCCTAGCCCTGCATGACTTCTTGAGACCAAAGGAGAGAAGGCCTAAGCTAGGAGTTGATCACAATTGGAGAGATGTTATCTTGTATCTTGATTACGCTATTTTAAGAGTGTATGGTTCCATTTTTGCACCTCACCTGCTACCAAGATATGTGTAAGAGAGAATTGGTTTCCTTGAGGTAATATGGCAATTAGGAAGTGTGGAAAATGAACATATGTTGAATCAAGAAAAAGGAACACTCTTTCCTTTGTATACATGATTTTCTAATTTTATGATGACAAAAGGAGGTTGGAATAAGATACTTGATATACTCAAGGTATATCACATGCATACGTTGGTGGAGAGGATTAGATATGATCCTGAAGGTTTCATGGCCAGGTTGGAGGAAAGGAACAAGAGTTAAAAATTTGTGCATATTATCCAATATTTGGAGGATGTGATAAGAAATGTGTTTAACCTTTTGGAACAAGAAAAGAGGAAAGTAAGTTGGATTAATTTTAATAACATACAAAGAAAGATAAAGAAAGAAGAACCAGACTTCAAGGTTCTCCCAGAGATTGAAAATGTAATGTAAAAGGTGGAACATGTATCCCAAAATTTTGAGACAATAGTAGGCCACCTTGAGACTAAAGAGGTGATAAGTAAGGATAAGGGGAAAGCCCCCATTGAAGAAGAATAGGGTGGGGGAGAATTCCCTACTATGAAAGAGAAATTTTCATCTCAAGCCCCTGAAGAATAAAGAATAAAGTTCTTTGTGAGGAGAAAGAGTAAGGAAAATAAAATTGATGTAGCTCATGCTCCCTCCCAACAAGAGGAGTGCAAACCTCCTTCTCCTATGCCACAAGTACCACCACCATCTCCTCCAAGGCCAAAAAACCCTAAAATTATGGATCTTGATGCTCCACCACTTAGTGCATCACCATCAAAAGAGCCACCATTGAAGAAGAAAATGGTTGAAGTAACTGGTTTTGTAGACTATGCTAATGAATACTTTGATGATGAAATTTTGGTATCAAAGTAGGAAATGCAAGAAGGAATGTTGACTGCACCAACAATGAGGGTGACACAACAATTAGGTATGAGATTGAGTAAAGCTAATTTCATTGGGATCAATGGAAAATATGATATGCGAGTGGAAGCATGCACAATTTTTTTGGATGATGAATCATTTGTAAAGTCTCAAACTTTTATGGAATTTGCATAAGGGGCTAAAAGAGATGAATATGTTAAAATCCTAGCCATAGAAAGAATCTTACATCCAGAATTACCTGATGCTACTATCTAGACAAAGGTTTTGAATGAGATGAGATCTTGGTTCCAATAGATGACTACAAAGGAAGGAAGAGAATTAGTCAGAAATAGTGGTATTTTATTACTTCCAAAATGGGATTTAGCTTCTACCATATCCTTTGATACAATAAAGAGATGTGATTGGCCACTCTACAATTTAGAAGAAGAGGCTATAATTGCATTACAAGGGTTTACCTTGAGTGAACAATTGGATGCATTAGCTATATGGTCTTTAGCCCCAAGTACCAGGAAGACTCACATTGCTGAGGCTACACCTAACTGTAGTGGAGGCCTAATAATAAAGAGGGTATCAGAAACATCAACTCTAGAGGAAAAAAACATGTCAATACATGTTGCAAAATTTGGAAGGGCCACTATAGCATCTGTAACTGTAGAAAAGGAGAATCTTAGGACATAACACAATGATTTTTTCGTTAAGTATGGAAAGCTTGAATAATATAATATGCAGTTATAGACAAAGGTAGCATTATTGGAGGATAAGTTGAAAAAATTTTAACCAAGAAAGCATAAGCACACTGATGTTGACTCCCCTACCACTTCACAAGAAGCTACACCCCCCAAATTTACCACTGAAGTGAGTTCCTCATGGGAAATTATGCCATACAACATGGGAAGTGTGCCAATTTCAATAATAGGGCCTAGTACATCATAAATTCCATAGGTTGAGGAAGATATCAGTAGGGAAGAGTTGCTTAAGAAACTAAATTAATATAAAGAGAAAAGTGACAATAATGATAAGGAGGTTTTTAATAGCAATATGGAGATTGTCACTACAATATTGGAACATTTGAACAAAGGGGTGAATAACAGATTAAATAGCATTCACTATAGTTATTCATCCATGGTGGTTATAAATAATTTTGACAATGATAGGGAAAGGGATATTCCACTTATGGAAAGATGGATCCCTAGGATGCAGGAATTAAGATTGATGTCCATTGGATCTAAGCAAGATGCCAAGCCTCCCAAAAAATTTAAGCCCATTATTACTCTTCTATGTAAAATTGAGGGGTACATGGGAAATATTGAACCTTTGGAGATAAAAATAAGGGAGCTGGTGAAATCATTTCATGAATCATATCATGGTCTCCTACCATCCATTCTAAGGGATGATAGTAGCATAAAAACTTTATAGGAATGGGAAGATGAAACCAATAAAATTATTTCAGATCAGGCAGTTTGAATTTTTCAAAGATATGATATGGGCACACTGAAGAGAAATATGGATATGTTGGATCATGTAGAGATTTTCTTGTTGGAGTTTGACAAGCAGGCCAACCAAATTGTTACCAAGTATGCACCTTATAAAGAAGGTGCAGATGAGGTCATGAATTTCAATTGGCCTACTAAAGAGGAATTCCTGGAATGGAGTGGCAGAAAGTTGGAGGGGGTGGTGGATTAATAAGAGATGGTGGGGTGGTGATTTGAAATTTTTATTTTGAAGTCTACAATCATGATGAATAACAAATGGATGAAAATGCACTACATAGCCTGGATTTAGTACAAATTAGGCTTTTGCTAAAGTATATAAAATATAGTGCATTTTCTTCAAATTGAATTGATTATTGGTCTGTAGATGTGGACATATTCTTTGTCCTTTCTTTTTGTTTCTTTCATATTTTCTTTCTTTTCCACTTGGTGTGTGTGGGCACAAATTTTGAGGTAATTGTTTGAAGATACCTTTTTGAAAATGGGACCAATTCCCCAACAACAATGAAGAATACTTTTATTTCACACATGTTTCCCACCTCCTAGAAATGAAGAGTAACTAAAAAGGGAATCTTTTTTATAGTGGTCCAATAAGGTAATGACATGTACTTTCTATCATGAGGCTTGTTTTTCTCCTTTATTTATATAAGAAGGAATTTAGGGCCAAAAAGTAGGGGTTTATTGATTTGCAATCGACACTGTGAATCATAAAAGGAATATCAAGCATGTTTTAAAGTTTTGTATTAATTTTAGGTTTTGTTGTTATGTACATAATTTTGATAACAATATAGCATATACAATACAGAGTGATACCAATTTCATGGCCATTGTCTCTCCTATGTACTCCTTTGATGAGTTATGAATGAAAATAATCAAGGATTGTTTCATTCATCTCTTTTGTTTCTCAATGGATGTTTAATTTCATTCTTGCTTATTAGTTCAATGAATTAGTATAAATGATTGGATGAGATTGTTAACTCATAAGAATTAGGTAGTAAGATATTTGAAAGTAGTGATGATCATGAATTCAATATGGGAGTTCTGTAATGTAGTGTTTCTTGAGATTGTATGTTTCTATTTTTGAGTTGTTGTCTAGTTGCATAGGTTGAGATTGACTCCATGTTTGGGATAAGGCACTAGTCTATGCAAAGTATTCATAATCCAGTTTCTGGGTTGATTCATCAATTAATAACTTTCTATTCAAAAAATTTCAAATGAGTACTATTGTATTTGTTTTGTGTTGAGTTTTTTTATTCTCACGCTCCAAGTGTAGGATATCAATAAATGAGCTACCAACTTGTTTTATATACTATTTTGTTAAGTAGTTGTATGAGAATTATCTATTGTGTACAATGTATTGAAATGGTAGTCATGTAAATTATTGAGTATACATTGTGGGATTACCCTCCTAGGTTTCATAGACCCCAAAGTGTAGGAGTAGAAGTTTTGTAGCTTTTACTCATTCATTGGCCAATCCCTTTGGAGTACTAAGTATTGGAAATGGAAAATTCCATAGGTATTTCTGAAGATAAGCTTGGTTCTTAAAAAATAATCAATAGATTGGTGACTCCACTGGGGATTAGTTAAGTCAAAAGTCTCTAGTTCAGATTTGGTATAGTCAAAGTTGAGTCTTTTATTATATTGTTCTTTACTATCTGAAGAATAATTGGTTTAAATTTTGTTTCAATAGTCACGTAATATCTAGTCTTATGTATCAAGTCTTCGTTCATTCTTTTAGCTTGTGTTGGGTTATGTTTAAAATATTTTCTAAGGTTACAAGTACAAAGTAAAAGTGCAATCACTTTCTATTTCCCAGCATTCTGTGTGGCGACTCTAAAGTCTCTAATACCATTATAAAGATAAATTCTCAAAAGGAATGTAAGAAGAAGGATTCTGACATATTTGACACTATGAAGAAGACTAGAAGTTATACAAAGAAGCATCTTGAATAGAAGGTAGAATCTAAACCTACAATTGAGAAGCAACCCGCTTAGGTTAAGAAACACTCTAAATCAAGTAAGTCTATTGAATCCCCTTCTGATGCATCTCATACTTTTAATGTTGAAGTAAGTAGTGCAAATATCTAGGAAGAGGCACATGAAGTTGAAGTGTCTAATGTAGATCAAGGAAGTTTTCCTATTGAGCAAGTGTTTGATAAACTAGAAATTTCAAGAGAGGAGGATAGGTGGGAGTTTTGGAGTAAGAATATGAAGTTCTTATAAAATTAACCCCTGGAGTCGGGTTTATTCTTAATGGAAAGAATTTTAAGACAAGGGGTGAGTCTCTTAATGTAGAAGTGCACCTTTCTCTTGAGGAAGAACCAATTGATCAGCCCTACTATACTCCTACACCAAGTGATCTTGGAGATGTCTTAGGAAATGAAGAAGACATAGACAAAGACATTCAAGCCTTAGAAGAGGAAGAAATTAGGCTTAAGCAAGAAGAGAATAGACTTAAGGGGTTGAAAGAGAAAGAAGATAGGATTAGAGCCAAGAACCTTGAGATAGATGCTTAGAAACAAAAAAAATAAAAGATGAGAGAAGATGTTGCTAGGCATAAGGCCTTTGAAGAAAATTTCTCCAATTTGGCTACTGAGATTACCCCTATAATTCCTAAAGTAATAGTTTAGATGGGAACATCTACTGTTGATACCTATACCGCATCTATTTCAACTACCAGAGCCTTAGATCCTTCCGCTACTGCTAAGAAAACATCATTTATAGACCATGGGAAGAAGCCCATTGATTAGCCAAAGAAAACTACCTTCAACACCAAAACCAATACGCATACTTCATTTGCTAAAACCCCCACAAATAATGCCAAAGTTGATCCTATTCCATCCACTACGTCCATAGATCCTGAGATCTTAAAATTATAGTTGGTAAATGAAAAACTATAGGAAGAGTTGAGGAAAGCTAAAATAGAAGCTTCCAATGCACAAATAGCTAGGAAGATTGCTTTTCTTAAAATGTCTACACCAACTCCAGAAGCTTTGAGCTCTAGACATAATGATAATGAATTCCAAAAAGATAATTCTATGGGACATACTGTCAGTGGAGGTGGTTGTGGGGATCAGGGTGGTGGAGGTAGAGGAAATAATGAGAATAAGATTTCTTATTCTGAATATGATGAAGGAGACAAGAAAGGAGGTGGTAGTGATGAAAGTAGAAAGGGTAAGGATAGCAGTCAGTTTGACAACAAAAATATGATGAGAAAAGAGATGTTCATAGAGATCAACATACTAGTAGACCACTCCAAGTAGATAGATATTAGTAGTTGTGTTTCACTGGAATACCTGGCTATCCCAACCCATTTCCTAAAGATTTCAGGCCTTGTCTAGTCATATTTGTTGGAAACAATTCTCTGAGTGGTGAAGACCATCTCAAAGAATTTTCCAATCTTATGGATGACTTTGAGGTAGAGGTAGAGGATTTCATGATGAAATTGTTTATGCAGTATATCATTGAAGATGCTTGAGAATGGTATAGGATTTTTCTTGTCGAGACCATTGGCTCTTGGGAGGAATTCAAAAGGATATTTAGAGAGAAATACAATGACAAGACTGGTTCAAGTTTTTTGTTGAATCAATTTAATAACAATGTTAAAGGTTCTAATGAGTTTGTGGTTGAGTTTAATACAAGGTTCTAGAAGGCTAAGAAAAGGTTTCCTTCTCATCTACAATTGAATGAGAATGTGTGCTTTGTAAAATACTACAATGCTTTGTATACAAAAATGAGCTACCACCTACTGGATAAGAATCCTCAGACATTTAGGGAAGCTTACAATATTGTGAAACATATTGAGAATATCAGCAGAGCGACTGGTAAAGTTTTCAGAAGTGATGATGCAAAACTCTTCAAAAATATAAAAAAGGAGTATAAAAGTTTGGTTGCTAAATGGGGCACTCTTGAGGATAAGATTGATAATTTTATGAAAACTATAAATGGAAAAATTGTAAAACAAGAAAAGGCTCAACAAAAGCATTATCAAAGGAATGAAAGACCTCCTTGGTTGTAGGATCACCCATATAATACCAATTGGTATAATGGGAAGCATGTTCCTAACAAACAAAGAAATTCCTAGAATAATTTCCCTTTGGATCCTTTGTAGAAGGATTCGAGAAATTTTGTTGAAGACACCCCTTGGTGCATGGTTTTCCAAATGTCACATTCTCCTCAGTAATGTGCAGTGGCATAGATGGTTGAGGTGGGAGAAGATGTACCTAAAGACTATGATCAACCAAATCAGGAAGATATTGATATACTCATGGTTATGGGTGATTCTAATTTTGCTAACAGTGAATGCTCATCTGATATGGAGTCCCATGAAATGGATGTAGGTGATCAAAGGAAAATTGATAATTCATATCATCAACAAGTTCTCTTTGATGAGGATGATTATTATACTAAGGTATATAATTTGGAAGAAATTAAAGATGGTGTGTCCCTAAGAAGGCCCTAAAATGAAGAGATTGCAAGATATATGGTGGCCTTGGCTACCTAAGCTAGAAGTTCATATCATCTAAGGAATAGAACAGTCGATAGTGAATAGGGTAGTCTGGCTGGTCTTTTCATTAAGAAGTAGAATGCCAAAAGAAAAGAATGCAAGCCTGATGGAAAAATAGAAGCATTCAAAGCTAAAGAAGTTAGGGGAGATAAAATTTGGGCTTAGAAAGTAGAAAATCCAAAAGCTAATGAAGAATCCAAATCCCCTGATGCTAAGATAAAGACACAGAAGCCAAATCCTAAAGTTACAAGGAAGGATGCAAAGCATAGAACTGAGGTAACAAAACATCAATAGAAGGATAGTAGCACTAAACAAGGTATGGTCCCAATTGAATTACCCAAGTATACTCTTGTTGGTATATTTCAATTACTTAGCCAAGTAAAATTATCTATGCCTTTTCTTGAAATTATGAGAATAGATGAACATAAGTAAAAGGTAGTAACCCTTATCAATAGTGCTACTATAGCTTGTAATGATTTAGTGGTTCCCACTCCACCCAAAGTGAGTGAAAATGGTAAGAAAGAAAAGGAAGTTGAGGGATTCATCACTGAGGTTCCCCATATCTTCCTAGGAAACTAAGTGATTGCTTATCCTTGGAAGATTGATCCATTTTTCCTCACACTTATTGTTGAGTGAATTTTTCTAAAAAAATGTATTATTGATTCTAGAGCATCCAACAATATCATGCCAGCCAAAATTATGGAGGGATTGGGACTGAAAATTGATAGCACTCATGGTAAGTGTTATGCCATGGATTCAAGAGAAGTCCCTATTATTGGTATGATAAATGAACTTCCTTATAGATTAGAAACTTATCCAAAAAAATAATTCAAAATGAGTGTGGTGGTAGTGGATATCCCACCTAGTTATGGAATGCTGCTATCTCAAAAATGAAGTGCATCTATGGGAGGCAGTATGCAATGTGACATATCTTATGCCACATTTCCCATTGATGGTAAGGATGTTCAAGTGGTGCGAAAACCAAAGGTGCCACATATGTTGGAGCATGCTCCTAAAGATGATACAATTATTTTCATAGAAATTGATATAAGTGATTTCAAGGTGGAAGAAGTACCAAGAAAAGTTGATAGGTTCCCTATGCCCATAAGAAATGAGGTTTTGAAATTATCTGACAAAGATGGACTCTAGAAAATGTACTTTGATGGTGCAAGTTCCAAGGAAGGGTTTGGTGCAAGGATATTATTGGTGTCACCTAGTGGCAATACATAGAAATTATCTTACACTTTATCTATTGTCTGCACAAATAATGTGGTAGAATATGAAGCATTCTTACTAGGATTGAGATTAGATGAGAAGAACATAATAAAAAATTTAATGGTAATTGGTGATTATGAGCTTGTGATATCCCAAGTAAGAGCCAAATATGCTTGCAAGAACAAAAGACTAAAGTAGTACAAAAATGTTGTCTAGGATTCCATTGAGCAGTTTGATGCTTTTATAATTGATTGTATGGAAATAGAATAGAATAGAGTAGCTGACTTACTTGCTAACATTTCATTGAGACCAAATGACATAAATTTTATAGGAATCTCTAAGATTGAGGTTCATTCAAGGCCTTCCATTCATGACTGTAGACACGCAAAATATGCATACAGGTCAATCCAAGGTTTAATCAAATAATACCATTTCATCTCTCATAAATCATTCAACCTTTATCTTGCATCATCCCTTTAATTAAATAAATCAAGACTTCATTTAATCAAATCCCAAATCATATTACATCATTTTATGATTTAAATAAATCAATCACCCAAGTCCTAAAAGTCAAACTAACCTAATCATCATTAATTTAATCTAACCATGATTAAATGCTAATCCTCACCACTTGCATTCTCTAGATTTAGCCACTTGCACCAATAAATCAATTTATTGATTTATTAAAATCAAAATTTTCACTCAACATGGAATATTCCCTAGAATTTGAAATAAAAAACAAGTGGACATGTACATCCAACAAGTCATTTATGAGCTCTTACATGGCTCTTACATGTCCCCTTCCAAAGGTCAAACTCAACATTCATTGCACAATTTTGAATTCAAATTTCCCCAGGCCTCTTGGGAACATTTCCCAAATCTTGCACATGAATCAACCACTCACCACTTGACAAGTGTCTTCCTCTCATTTTTCCAATCTTTGTCCCAGATTGGTTGATTTTCAACACTCTTAGCATTTGAAAATCTTTAAATAGAGGCTTCATCCTCAAGCAAATCCTCCACAATCAGCTACATCTCTTGCAAAGTCACTCTCTTAAATTGAGAATTAATTTTGTTCATCCACTCCTCATCACCAAGCTTATCAAGGATTGGGAAAGGGATTCTTTCCACATCAAAGAAGCACCAATCTAGTATGGGATAGATATGTATCTTGTTTCTTTCATGCTTTCAATTTAGTTTGATTTGCTATCATGTTTAGGGAACATTTTGCATTATTTCATAGGAGTATTTAGCAAATTTGTATACACTTACCTTCTTTATGGAGTTTAAGATGTTTGCAGATTTGAGAGGTGCTCACATTATGGTGCTAGAAGGAGGGCTAATTAAACTCTAAATATATTGTATTGGCTTTTATGGAGAGGACAAGCATTGGTATCTCCTGAAACACTGAATGTTTCAACTTACGAAAAGTTAACTTCAATTGGTATCTTGTTTATCTTACATTCTACTGCATTTGGTACTTGTATTTGTTCATTTATCTCATTAAGATCTTTGTTCTACATATATATTTGGTCAGATATACTTGTGGGAGTGTTGATTGATTCTCATTATTAGATACATATTTTGGTCGAACATTATGAGGGTTTGTCCCAAGTCTATGCGTAGAAAGGAGACTAGCATGAGTCATTCAATTTAAATCATACCTACCAATTGGTTGATTTGAAAATCCCTCTTAAGTGGTTAGGCATAGATTCAAAGTTGTCTGGCAATTGCATTGGGTTAAATACTTTACTTCTATGTCATAAATGTGTTCAATTGAAAGTTCCTTCCCGAGCATGTATGGTTTTTGGTTTTACACCTGTCAAATGCATCCGTTTAAAAGTTTCTAGAGCCTTTTGTTGGAAACTAGTAGGCGCATATCCTGCAATCAGGAAAGAAATTTTCAGCGTGCATAGGTTAAAAATGATTTTCAAATGGCATTTACTTGAAAGTTTCTCACCTCATCTGTGCTTTCACATCTGTATGCAAACATGAGAGTACATCTCTTTGCAGCATTTTGGCAACTAGCTCATGATTTATCTTTGCTACAACCCTTTGCACACAAGTCTGCATGTTGCATTTTCCAAGTCTGCCCAAATAACAGAGCCCAATATTCCTTCGTATCTGTTGGCATGGTAAAAATTCTAGTCTTTTTTTGCTGTTGTTAGATCAGATCTATAACAAAAGAAAAAAGTAAAAAATTGAGAATGGAGATTTCTTTTAGATCTTTATTATTTCATGCACTCAATACTCACATCCCTTGTGCTTAGCATAGTGTGCATTCCATCTAGCGCAGCTCTCAAGCTTTCTTGATCCAATACATTGCACGTAGGGAGGGAGGATGCTGGAATGATTACTGAGAAATTTTGTCAAAATGTTCATGTGACTTGTTTATGCTTCCACATTTTACATAGATAGCATTTGCTGGGATTTCAGTTCTTTGAAACGTTCTGTCAAAGAGTTCACGTGCCTTACATGTGCTTTCCCATCTTGCATACATGTTTGCGGCCTGTGTATTTCCAGTGATTAGCATCTGACAAAAATTACCTATATTTTATACATTGATGGATGTCCCTTCATTATTATGGGATACCTGACATGGTGCAAGGTATGATAGTGCAGGCCAGTTGTCTCATTTGTTGCACCTATATGCTTTGCACCTATATATCTTTAAGACATTGACTAGATCCAACAAATCTAGTCATGCCAATCCCACTGCACCATATAAATACTCCAAAGTTCATGATGTAGATGGTTATCTGCTTTCAATCAGATTTTAATACTATTGAGTATTTATGGACAATCTATAGGGCATTGTGATTCACACAATATGTGAAGGATTCTTCCTTTATGATATTCATGTTTCAAACTATTCATGTAACGTATTCTTTATGATATTCATGGTAACCAAACACCACGCAAGCCTTGGTGATGTGACAATGATGCCAAACTATTGAAAGTGATGGTTGAAGGTGACTTCGAAGGATTGAGCTCATCTGGACAATACAACTTTTTGAATAAGCACAACAGTGCACAACATTCTCTATGCTCGGTTTACAAGCTTATCAAAGTGCAAGAGCAAATTGATTTCTTACGAGTGGAGGTGCATTGATTTATTTTAATTGAGGGGTGAACCTTCCAGCAGTTAATCCTGCTAGTTTAAAGTTGCTTCACCATGTGGTACCTCTTGCATTGCAAAGCCTTTCATATTAAGGCAATGGTTGTTAATTTTCTGTTCCTTTTACCGCTTGTTTTGGAGAAATTTTTATAGTTAAAGTAAATACTGTTTATCAAGGTATCTGAAACATTTTCATCAAATCCATTGGGTAGGCATATCTCTAACAACTCTTGTTTTATGCTCATTTAATTCTTGTCATTGTTATGAAGAAGGGTCTTACACATGTATATCATTAACTTTAAGCGCTTCTTGGTAGTTTTTGATGAACTTAACATCTGCTTTTATCTTTCTCATGATGGAGACTTGTTCACACGCTACCTGAATCATTAAAGAGGCGTTCACATTCATAGATCTTCCCATAGTTTGTTGTTGATTCTTGTGCAGAGACTAAGGGAAAATATACCTTTAAATTCCAATGTTCTATGTGAAAAGGCATTGGATATAGGATCGACTCTACTCTAATAGCAATCATACCATGCAATCCATTAAAATTCCATGGACTTTAAGGATCACGCATTTATGAATCCCACTGTTTTTGCACAAGTCCTACTTACACACATTTATGATATCCAGTTGGTTGCATTTATGAAATAACTTCATGTTTGTCTAATCACTCTTTGCAGGTTACGTAAAGCATCTAGAGGTAGTGAATCTTTCTTGAGATCTTCTTTGAGTTATCTTTTTCTTGGAAAACACAAAACATTTAATCACTCTTTGTAGGCTGACTTCCCCAAATTTCAACTTGGAGTGGGGGGCGATATTAATATTGCATTTAAGTCTAATTTTTTTTAACTATTGGGATGAATTTAATGACTATTGAATACTTCTCTATAAATGATAGACATGACATGATTTGGTGGAGTGGTATTGTCAGATTATGATTTGGTAGAGCAATTTTTATTATTATTTTTACAAAAACTTTACATAACAATTGTATTTTTTTTTGTGAAAATGATGTATGTTTTTCCTTGACATAAATCTCATATTTAAAGTTTTATTTTGTGTCATTTATAGGTTGGAATTGGGAGACAACAATGATTTTTCTCTCACGTTGGAATTTAGCAAAACCAAGCAAAATTTGAGTTGAAAAATTAAGCATCAAATTTGAAGTTGAAAAAGAATTTTTAAGTGCTTAAAGCTTCTATTTCCCACTTTAATTTTTTTTTTTAAGCCAACTAGACCATTGTTTCTTTTCAAAGTTGGATTAAAATTGAACCTTAGAAACTGACTAGATTTCACTTTTGGGCTAAAATTGAACAAAACAAATTTCACACTTCATCTTGGTGCTTTAAAATGAACTCATCATTGCTTGGAGGCTAAAACAAACAAGTGTTTGAATTGAGTGATCTTATTTTTGGTGCATTTTGAAGTGTGTATCCTCTCCCCTTGCACTTTGTGCGATCTAGGGTGCAAGAGAAACAATCAAAATACATTTTATTGCTTTGAGTCACCTTTAGAGGGGCCTGCCTAAGAGACACATCCAAAAGGAGAACTCAAAGGGTGACTCCAACCGGTTTTTCATTCGGGCCGGTATACAAATGGATAAGACTAAACTATCAAGTCCTCATGGTATGTAGGCCTTAACCATACAGTGTCTTTCAGAATGGGGTACTACCGTAAAATGTATAAGAGCCCCTAGTAGGATTGATTAAAGCCTTTAGTGGCTTGTTGGACACTTGCAAGGTACCATGTCCCCGATGTTGTGTCATTAAGAACCTTGTTTGTAGTTGCCAACCAGTCCATCCAACGAGTTTATCAAAGTGGTGCATTGGAACTTAGATTCCAAGAAGTTACTTGCCATGTCCGATCTTGGTTGAAATATAGAGGTTAAGACTTCATTCTTAACATACCTTATATTTTATCCTTGGTTGCATGTAAAATCATCTCTTCTACTACAAAGGGAATGAGACAAGCCCACCAAGAAAAACGTACCAATTGAGCTAGATGTTACATTGCTTGTTTGAAAACACAAGCAGTATTTATCTCCAAAACATTGAAACCAACATTCAACATCATCATCAAAATTTCAAACCCTTAGTTAGAGAAAAATACCTTTGACAAAACCCAAGAACTATTGCTTACCCTAGGGATTATGTCCTTAGAGGTTTCTAAGTAATTGGGTTTACACCTTAATTTGCTCTTACAAAGGTCAACATTAGGCAACCCTTGTCCTGATTTCTTGGAACTTCCACATGGCACTTTGTGGGATGAAAAGAAGTTGTGACATTGGAAATTCAATTTGAAACATAATCAAGTGTCTTTTTTTGGTAAAAAGAAGTCATTAAAGCAAAGATAACAAATTTGACACCATACATGTGCTTGTTTTTTTTTTTATCATCTTTTGAGAAAACATTGGTCTTTTGGGTTTGAATTACTCTTTAGAGAAAAGTGTGTTCTTCAATACCTTGGCCTGGTAAACAAAGTCTCTCTAAGTCTCTGAGGATCAAAATCAAACACTTCATCCATCTCAAACATCTATCAAAACTCCATCCCACCAAACAACTTTAGATCTTTCAAAACATCATTCTAGACTTGGGTAAATCATCAAAATCTAAATCACCTTGTTTAGTTAGATGTATGAGAATGCATCATTTCTCATACATTTAATTAAATTAGCAATCCTTTGAACAAGTTTATCCTAAGATCACATCCAACATTTTAGGGTTTACAAGTTCATTATCCAAATCCAATCAAACCAACCAAAATCAAACCCTAAGTCTAGCATTGATACAAAGTCCCTAAACATTCAAACACTCATATCATTTCCACCTTTCATCCTCCATCTCGTCATTGGTCCTAAGAACCTTAGAGGTCACTTTTACAACAAGGTCAAAACACAAGAAGAACATGGAATATAAACTTGATCCATACATCTTGAGTAATCCAAATCAATTGAATCTTCAAAGCCTTACAATGTTGATTGATTATCAAAACTCACACTTATACAATCCATACATGGGACCATTACCTTTGACAAATGTCAATAGAACAACAACTGAGAGTATGCCCAAATCAAAGATTGGAGCACATTTCCCAATGGGAGATCTAAAT
This sequence comes from Sequoia sempervirens, assembly GCA_007258455.2. NCBI lineage: Eukaryota > Viridiplantae > Streptophyta > Pinopsida > Cupressales > Cupressaceae > Sequoia > Sequoia sempervirens. The sequence continues at coordinate 2,020 of VDFB02352452.1, read as the reverse complement.
CCAAACCTACAAATCCATCAATCGAACAATCAGTGCATGAGCCTTCAAAAAAATGTCATCCCACTAAATCCCTACATGCTAAAGGAGAACGTACCAAGTGCAGGTTCTAAAAAAATGAATCCAACAAACTTTGGGATGGATTCATTTACAAATCATACAAATATTCCAAACATGAACAATGGTCAATTTCAACCTATCATGCCAAATCTGAGTGTCATAAAAAATTAGAATATTGTCCAAAATCAAACACAACTACACACTCCAAATCTGCTTAAACAAGAGCCAAATCAACTATATCAAGAGAGTCAAGATCTAAATCAAGAACAAATTTGGCAAGGTCAAATTGTGGCACTTTCCAAAATAGTATAGGCATTGTGCCAAGGGAAATCTCCACCACCATTACCTATATCATTCCTTGGTTTAGGGCTTCCCCCTTTACCTAGCACCAATCACTCCATCCAAATCAATCCACCTAAAACCATCATGACAAATCCTTTGAATATACCATCGATATCGCACCAACAGATGGTATATAATCAAATAACAACATCAATCCTGACAAATCAAAATATGGTCTCCCAAGGACCTATCACCTTGGTCATTCCAACCATCTCTATCACTTCGATCACTCCATCCACCCCTATCACACCTCAATCCCTCACTACCATGATCGCTCTGAGCGTATCTCAAACACTTGTCACTACATCCAACATGATTCTGAATTCACCACCACCAACTTCCACCACATCAAGCCAATACAATGTGACATTACAAGCTACTTTTCAAAAGGGATTCCAACAATATCTAGCCATGCAACAACCAACACAAGCTCAACAAGTGCAACAATCCTCTCAAGTTGCCCAAGCCTCTCAAGCTACTCAACAAACACAAGCACAAACACAAAAAATGACAACTATTAAGAACAAGGATCAAGATCAATCCATCACTAAGCACCTTGAAGTTATGTCTACTTCATCCAATAATCAAATCGACATATGTCAAGAGTCACTTTTGAATCACAATCAAAATCCACCAACAATACTCAACAATGAGCCAATTCAAGAAATATCAACATCACTTGACTCTATGGTCGAAGACATTCAAAATCTCTCCACCGCAATTGTCGAAAACAATGATCAAAACCTCTACATCGAGGAGCACATTGAGGATGTATCTACACAATCCGATGATCCACTCACCATACATTAAGAGCCACTTTTTAGTGATCTCTTTCAAGGAGTGTTAGGATTATTTGATCCTATTGACTTAATGCATGATCTGTTCACCTATGATCATATCGAAAATGTCTCTACATTGCCTTATGAGTTAGATGACATATCTCAACAATTTATCCCAAAGAACGATCAAAATCTTTCACCAAAGTCTAGCAATGATTCTTTCCAAGACATGTTGACCCCCTTTGACCTCATGGTTACAGATACTGAAGGAAACTTGAACTCGACACTTGAGGATATGGAGCCACTTATCATGTCTAATGATGACATCTAAGAACCATTTGTAAGCAATCCATCCTTTGAAATTGACCCATGTCAAGAACTTGATCCAAAGCATGTCGAAAGCAACTTTGAAATCATTCGAGATCAAGAATTTGTATCCCCAAGATACTGCAATGATCTAATGGACAATCTCCTATCTATGCAAGATGATCATATCCACATAGCACATACTCCTCCATCTACCCATGAGATGCTTTCTAAGGATGGACACATAGATGATCTTCATTCAAAACAGGATCCCTTTATTCCTGACATTGTTATACAAAAAGAGTAGGTTACTGATTCCTACAATCAGACTGAGTTGTCAACATCAATATTGGATATATCCCAAATTCAAACTAAGTATCCACTCAAGGAAACAAGTCAAATAGAAAAAGATATTCTAGAATTAGCAGAGCAGCAAATGGAAATGATGTCATCTACAGTGATTATTGATCAGAGAATGCATTCTAAACAAGAGTTCTCAGAATAGGTAGAATTAAAGTAGGAAGGTACTACTACCA
>VDFB02352451.1:149128-213777 GCA_007258455.2 Sequoia sempervirens | reverse complement strand
TTCTACATACATTAAATATGCTCTCAATCTAATTTTCTCTCAAATTAGACACCTACAACATGCTATGACATCCTTTATTCAAATTCTTTTGAGATTATGACCTCCTTTCACCAAAACTAAACTTCATTTTCAAACAACTTTAAAAAACATTTCTTACCTTCACCCACAATTTTTTTCAACATCAAATTCTTTATACAACCCTTTAATTTCTCCTTTATCAACTCCTCAAAAGCTAGCGATTTTCCTTCACTTTTCTTTCAACAATTTTTCAACGCTAATGTTGCAGTGGTTTTTTCTTTGAACATTGATAGACTGATTTTCCTCCCCATGATTTGATAATAGCTTAATAATACTGCTAATTTCTTTGTTGGCTAGACTGGCTACAAATTGTTTGCATTAATCTTTCAAGTATTTTGAATAAAACTAAAAGTTACCTTTCCTGGTATGTTTTGCTCCTCTGATTGGCACTTCCTCTGACAACAACTCTACGAACTTGTTTATCTTACTCCTGTGAGGCCTCTCTATCTTCTAGTGAGTAGTCGTTTGTCTTGAAACTGCTATAGCTTCTGGCTTAGACTTCTACAGCTCCTCTGAATTATTTTCAAGCCTCCAATCCTGCTCCAAATGCTTTCTTTCCACAATTTTTCCTCTTAGTAATGACTATGATCTTTCTTCACAATTTGTAATCCCTTTGTTTAGCAGAGACAATCTTTAGATCTGAAACTCCCCTTTACCATGTAGAAAGTTTTACTCTCACTTCAACAACTTCTTTGATGGTGGTTGTAGCCTTTTTATGGATAATGACTCCTTTAACAGTGGCTTCACTAGGTCTTCAAACTTTTCTTAGCAACACCTTTGCTATGAAAAACTCCTTGCCTACAACATCCTCACACTCAGACTAGGAAAAAAATTTCAACTCTTTGCTCCAACAGTTGTGGCTATGCTTTGGTGTTTTTTTTTCTTTTTCTTCTTTTGGATGGCAGACTCTTCAACGGCAACAAGATCCTATAAGACTGCGAATAATACTTGTCTAGAGGCAGCTAACTCTTTCTTCTTGACTGACATCTTACACACAAAATGATTTTCTCCATTGCTTGACACGGGCACTTACAAACCTGTAGACACAACTATTGTGCTTGACTACTAGGCTTGACAAGATACCTTTGACACCCTAAGGCTTTGATACCAATATTACAATGATTTTCTAAGCTGTTGATCATTCATAAACAAACATACTGCCATTACATATACTGACTATTGATGGAGCTTCTACTCCTTGACAAACAAACATCAACACACTACCATCTTTCTTGTTACAGCTCTTGAGAGCCAGACTCTTGAGAGAGTGAATACAAAAATGTAGACTAATCAATATATAGAGAGCTAAGCATGAATGAAGAAGATAGGGCTAAACATAAAATAATATATTTTGAAACACCCATAAAACATGTGAAAGTTGCGATGAAATAATTTCATATCTTTTCAAATCTATACCAAATCTATCCTCCAGATTTTCCTTTAATGTTGGTGGAGATATGAGTGTTGAATTGAGTATACGGTGTTGTCAAGAGCAGCTGGCACATTTATGAGAGTAGGTGCGATTATAATTTCCAACATAGTCCCTTAATGCTTTGATGTCATTTATGATAGCCCAATGGACTTGACAAAAATGTACACTATTTATTTTATTAAACTTCTTAAGTTTTTTCCCAAACTATATAAAGGAATCTAGTCTTACAATATCAATAAAACCCTATAAAAAGTCATCCATAAATTCTCTTGGCTTGACATGCTTGGATTCTTGGGTTTGATAATAACATTGAGCTTAGGAATTCATGTATAGGTCTAAAATATTTCTTATTTTATCTTAACATAGGGTGACATCTGAGAGATGGGCCTCAAGAAAAAAATTATTTTAGGTTTAACCATAATTTTATATTAGAATCAATATGGAAACATGTGGCAACTCAAATTAGTACATTGTCACATTATTAAGATCCTAAGCACATTTGACATAAATTAATTATGCTTATGGATGTGAAATCATTTTATACAACCTAGCCCGATCAAACTTGTTTAGGTCTAAAAACTTAATAACCTTAGATTTGTTGGCTCAATGGATGCAGGAGTCTTATAAAAATTGCATAATTGTAAGTTAGTTCTAGAACCCTAAGGTTGTATTTCTAAAGTATTGCAAAGGGACATCTCTTTCTTAGGGTTAAGTTTAATACATAGATGAAATGCACCCAACTATTAGTTTTCTTGACTCTCAACATCTTAGACACAAACATATTATTAAGCATAATTTATTTTGGAGCTTGGTTTTGGAACTTAAAGGATTTATCTCTAGAGTTCTACATACCTAAGTCACCTACTAACTTTGACTAAGTTTTGCACTCAAGTTTGAACTTACTAAAAATTATCTTCCAACCCTCATCTATCTATAAATACATTTATGCAAATAGTCATTGTAGTAGATCAATAGATATAGATTCAATTAGGGTTTTCAATAGTTAGAAAACCCACTAGCATTTGCCAAAAATGTGGGAACTTAATAAATTTTAATATGTTCAAGCTCTTAGTTCTAAAAGGATTATGAAATTATGAACAACAACATACCATGGACATAGGAATCCTTCAAAATTTTAACTTATTAGATCTCTCTCAATTTCAATATTGACATATGATTATATTTAAAATATCCTAGATAGATGTGGGTATTTATAAATTTGATTTTACTCAAGATCTCATGTTTGGATTTGACACTTCCTTATTGCTAAAACTCTTGGTGGATATGAAGCTCCTTGTAATTTCATTCAAATTGCACTTAGAGGATGGCCATCACTTCATGATTAGCTTTAGTCAACCAATGACTTATATTTCACTTGATAGAGTAATTAATAAGTTTTTGTCTTGGCTTAGGACTCTTGCAAAGGCTTTTATCCTCTTTGAGACATGTTCCATTAGATATTTACTCTAAGACATCCATGGTCAAGAATTTTCTTAAGGAATTGATGGCTAGAGGTTATTTAAGACTTGGAACCAAAATTAGGCTTCAATATTACAAAGGAAGATGGTCTTGAGGGATAGCCTTGATTGAGAAATCTCATGAAGGGACTCTAAGATATATTATAATTAATTCAAGAAAAAATTTCCCATACTTAAATTATTTATACTATAGATCATTGAATATTACAAAGAGCCTTAAGATATTAATTTCAATCTAGTCTATTAGAATTTACCTCAAAGAGTTTTACTAATCTACTTCCTTTGAGAGATATCTAATAAGTTAAAAATTTGAAGGATGCCTATGTCCATGGTATGTTGTTGTTCATAATGTCATATAATCCTTTTGGAACTAAGATCTTGAGCATATAATTATGATGAGGGCTACACCACTTGAAACCCACACAAACACAATAATAGATACTAACATAGAAGATGCGAGATAGAAAATAACTGACTTTCAATTATTTTCATATAATAAAATTACATATTCACAACTAACAATGCTACAACCTCATGGTCTTGATTCATTACAACAAAATCAACTCTAAAAGAATTCTTTTTATTTAGAGCCATAATTTCCACTAATGGGGCCACCTTCTACAACCCCCACTTAACCCTTTTATTTTACCCAATAACTGCCCTGAATGCTCTTGAAAGTGTAACTTTCCCTTTTGTTTTGGCACTAAAAGTCTCGTCATTTGATTTCTTGCCTAGGAAGATATTTTAATGAAATCCATTTTTTAGTGGAGTAGCTTCTCGGGCCATAACTTTTGATCTAAGTGTCTGATTTTCTATTTTAATATATTGTTGGAAAGCTCTCAAAGAGGTCTACAATGTAGAAACCATCAAAGATCGTTTTATCCACTTTTTGAGCTACTTCGGGGCTTCTAAGGTTTTCAAATTTAAATTTGAAGATGCATTGGAGAAATTTCTCGGGACATAAACTTTAATATCTCCTAAATCATACAAGGTATTGAAATGATTCTTCTACCTTTGAAATGTTTTTTAGTTCCACTCCTTGGGTAAATTTTTAGGTCCATACGAGCTCATTTAGGCTAACTTACTAAAAATAGTAAGTGGCCATTTTTTACCTTTTCTAGAACTTCTAATTGTCTTATGGGTAAGAGCAAGAAGATGGGTCCACGAAACATGGAAGTTTTTGCCTTAGGTAAAAAAATGAAATTGGCTTGCCAAAAACGAGATCCTACTTTTAAAAAAGGGGATCCCCAAGCCTAAATTCTAAACGGGATCCCATTTTTAAAAAAATAGGATCCCATTTATTAATGGGTCTTGAACCAACGGACAAGAAATGGGATCCCGATCTTTACAAAATAGGATCCCGATTTGTAAAATCAAGATCCCATTTTCTAAAGATCGGGATCTTGTTTTAAAGTGGTGTTTATTTTTAAAAATAAATGAAACTTAGTTATAATTCACAGAGCACATGATCCTAATTTCACAAAGATGACAGTGACAACAACGACCTCCAGGTGTGCCTCCACCCCCAATCTTTTTGCTTTTTTCATGTTTTTTTGAAATTTTTAATACAATAATAGATTTTAGCATTTTTTTTCAATTTATTTAGTGCTTTATGTATTTTATTTATCTATAATATAAGAAATGATGATTTACAAAAGTAGAAGAAAAAATGAAATGAAACCCTCAAGATTTTGAATGGAAACAAAAAAATCAACCCTAAATCATATCTTAAGGAAAAAAATAGCTTTTGAAACCTATATTGTTCAATCAAACCAAAAAAAATTGCATTTGAAAACCCTAAATTGAAAGGAAACAAAATTGTATTTGAAAACCCTAAATTGAAATGAAATAAAAAAAATTGCATTTGAAAACCCTAATTACTTTTTGAAACCCTAAATTCAAATCAAACAAAAAAGATGCATTTGAAAACCCTAATTTGAAATGAAACAAAATAATTTGTATTGAAAACCCTAATGCACTTCTTGAAACCCTAAATTAAATTCAAACAAAAAATTTGCTAAAAGCCTATTTAATTGAAATCAAACAAATCATTTTGCATTTGGAAACCCTGATTTCAAGCTCAAGAATATTTGATAATGGAAAAAAATTATTTGCATTGCTTAAATGTTTTAAATTTCATTTGCACTATATGGAGACAAGTATGTAGGCATTCCTATGGAAGAAATTATTCGATAGATTTAGGTTGATACATAGTAAATTAGAGTCCTTGATATTGAAAATGAAATATGATTTGATAAATATTATACATTTACATGTGTATTCATAAAGAGACACAATCAACTAAACGTTATGAACATAGATATAATTAGAATAGAAAACAATATGTTAAACTTTACTTGTGGGACTAGTGGATCGTTACAATTGATAAATTTTCAATGTTTGTTTGCAAATTTAGTTAGCAAATTCCTAAATCCTTGTACAATCCATTTCCAATTGTCACTTAATTAGATAATATTTGCATTCATTTCTATTTTATGTTTTGATCTCTCTTAGTCATGCCTTGTTTCCATTTCTTATTTGCATGAGTTGTCTCTTGTCTTTCAACAATATTAACTCTCATTCTAGTCAATTAGTTGTTAATTAGGCTTCTAGTTCAGTCTAAAATCTTAATTTGCACTAGTTACCTAGAAACTAAAAGAATCTAAATATTTTTATTTTCTTTCTTTTAGGTTCTTTCAATTCCAAACAATCCAAAATAAAATAAGATTAAGGATCTTTGGGAAAATTCAACATTAACTAATTTTATTATACATTTTATATCATAAGATTCATTGAAGTGGGAAATATTCAACTTTATCATAGTATATTAAACTTCATATATATATATATATATATATATATATAATCAATATTAATGAAAAACATGTTAAATAAAATAATCTTATATTCAATTAAAAAAATATCAAGTTAAAGTATACATCAAACTCAATCTTAATAATACATAAGTATTTGTTTCTATTACGGAAATAGTCAGTCTATTCATAAAATCAAAAACATTCATAAACTAATGTTCTTGCATATGTGATGAATCAAAAATATTAACTGCCTTGTCATCTTATTACCCTAAACCCTAAACTGCTATCTTAAGGGGTCCTAATTTATGAAATTTCTTAAGGGGATCAAAGAAGTTCTAAAAATTTGGTAAAGTTTCCCAAGGCAACCAAATCTAACAATAATTTAAGATCGTGCAAGATTATAATATGAATGATATTACATGAGAGGTTGGTCAGTCGAAACGAGAGCTATCTCAATCAACTGTTCCACAAGAAAATGTTGTTCACTAACTTGCAAGTCTGCTATTCCAAGGGCTGCCCAAACTTCACCCTAAACCCTAAAACCTAAACCCTGAACTCTAAACTCTAAACCCTAAACCCTAAACCCTAAAGCATTCATTTTTTCCTAGGACCTTAAAATGAAATTTGGTTGCCTTGGGCAACTCCACCAAATTTTATTCCCTTAAGCAATGTCATTTTGTCCTAGGACCTTACTACCTAGATCCCCTTAAGCCATCCTATTACCCTAAACCCTAAACTATAAACTCTAAACCCTAATCCCTAAAGCTATCATTTTGTCCTAGGACCTTAATGAAATTTGGTGAAGTTTGGTTGCCTTGGGAAACTTCACCAAATTTTATTCACCTAAGCCATGTCATTTTCTCCTATGACCTTACTACATAGATCCCCTTAAGCCATCCTATCACCCTAAACCGTAAACGAATGTCTTAAGGGATCCTAATATGACATTTCTTAAGGGGATCAAAGAAGTTCTCAAATTTTGGTGAATTTTCCCAATGCAACCAAATTTAACAATAATTTAAGATCTTGCAAGATTATAATATGAATGAGATTGCATGAGAGGTTGGTCAATCTTGAAACAAGAACTATCTCAATCAACTATTCCACAAGAAAATTTTGTTCACTAACTTGCAAGTCCATTATTCCAAGGGCAACCCAAGCTTCACCCCTAAACCCTAAATTCTAAACCCTGAACTCTAAACCCTAAATCCTAAAGCATTCATTTTGTCCTAGAACCTTAAAATGAAATTTGGTTGCCTTGGGAAACTCCACCAAGTTGTATTCCCTTAAGCAATGTCATTTTGTCCTATGACCTTACTACATAGATCCCCTTAAGCCATTCTATTACCCTAAACCATAAACTCTAAACCCTAATCCATAAAGCCATCATTTTGTCCTAGGAGCTTAATGAAGTTTTCCTGTTGGGAAACTTCACCAAATTTTATTCATTTAAGCCATGTCATTTTCTCCTACGACCTTACTACATATATCCCCTTAAGCCATCCTATCACCCTAAATCATAAAATGATGTCTTAAAGGGTCCTAATATGAAATTTCTTAAGGGGATCAAAGAAGTTATCAAAATTTGGTGAAGTTGCCCAAGGCAACCAAATTTAACAATAATAAGATCTTGCAAGATTATAATATGAATGAGATTTCATGAGAGGTTGGTTAGTCGAAACAAGAGCTATCTCAATCAACTATTTAACAAGAATTTATGTTGTTCACTAACTTGCAAGTCCATTATTCCAAGGGCCACCCAAATTTCACCCTAAACCCTAAACCCTAAATTTGGTTGCCTTGGGCAACTTCACCAAATTTTATTCCCTTTAGCCATGTCATTTTGTATACATAGATCCACTTTTAAGCCATCCTATATTAATACATAGATCCCCTTAAGCTGTCATGTATTAATAGTTAATTGTTTTTTCATTCAAGTAACATGCCTTAGACATAATTGAGGCTTACACAATTTATCATTTGTATTCAATTAGGCCATTTATATTGAATGGTTTAAGGGAATTTCCTAAACATGTATCTTACATTTTGAAATTAAAAATCTAATGTAGGTTCACTTATATCTTAGAGATCTCATGGATCAATTCAATAATATCCTTAATCCACCTCCACACCCTCCATCTCCACCACCTTCACCTCCACCTCGACCCACTTTGTCATGCCCATAAATTTTGCAATTTTTTTTTTAAACAAGCATTAAATTGGTTTTCATTGTAATTGTCATGAAGGGATGACATGATTACTAACATTACTACAAATAAACATATCATTAAGTTTACATCTATGGCCACATGTCTTACCAAGACGACATCTTATCTTGACTTGGTTTGATCAATTTAATTGGATATTGGTTAGCCTTAGTCAATCTTTTTTTTCAAATCTCAATTTACAATATAACGCTACTTTCATTATAACTAATACTATTATTATTTCATTTTGAATTTACCTCAAGGATATTATTACTGTTATAACAAAACATTAATGTCATTACTTAATCTCTAATTATCTATAACGATATATTGTTATTAATAATAATTTGTTGTTGTCAATTATTGATAATAACACTTATCCACAAATAATCTTATTATTAATAAATTAATATTTTTCAAAAAGAATGAACAATGTCTCTTACAGGTATTTATTTACTTAATTACCTATATCTCTTAAGACATTAAATTGAGTATTCCTTTGCATGTTGAAGACATCAAATGTTCACTTTGGCTTAGAGAGAGAGTTTAATACATATTACATTAATTTAATTGAAAAACTTACAAGGTAGAGAGAATTTATCTAAACGTGATGTAGCTATCTACTCAAGCAAGGACTTGAAACAACCATTATATTATAATACAATCTCCAAAGATTCACCCCATTGTTAATAACGTGAAGGTGATTCCTCCTAATAAGTTTAGTATTATTATAAATACTAGTTATATAACACACACATCCTCTACTATCTGCCTACCTTACTATCCTCTATTTTTGTTGATCCAATGTTAATATGTTGATAATACTACCATTGCCTTAAAATTCATATTACTATTTATTGCCATGTTCACACTATTCTTTTGTAGTGATTATTGAAGATGATTCCAATTCAACACCATCTAGGAGTATGATTATAGGTATTAAAGTAATATCCAGCCCCAGGAATGCATTGGGACGAGCATGGCCATGCATCATGCAGCATCCACAATAGGCGGCTGCTATTGACTGATGGGACAGCAAAAAACTGTCACCTCACCCCATAAAAATTTTGAACGATTCTTACCGTGCAAAATATAAAAATGTTGGAGATTTTTACCTTATAAATTTTTTTAGGGTATGTATAGTGATAAATTATTATTACCCGTCCACCCACTAAATTCGTAAAGCTATGGAAAGTAAGTGAATATTAAGATTCGACCCTTACTATAGTGGATTGATAATTTCATTCGCAACTTAAAATAATTTGGTTTTAAGTAAATGAAAAATATGAAATGATAAACGTAAAGATGTGGAATTGCATATTTTAATCATATATTAAAAAAAAAAAATTAGTATAATTATGTTTAGATGTGTAATTTAAATAATAGTAGAAGAAAATACTTGATGAAGATATTAAAATTTTAGAATATATTAATAATTATCAATAAAATTATAAAAAAGTATATATAATATTTTTATATTTTCTAGATAAAAATAAAACAAAACAATTATAAAATATTGTTAGCTTTTCAAAGTAAAAAATTGAAAAATTGAACCCTAACCCTAACCAAAATATAAGTATAATTAATGGCTAACCCCATCCCTAACCCCAAATGAATCATAATGTCAAACCTAACCCTAATCTTTATTTCAAATTGTAATAGTAATTGTAACACTATACAAACCCTCACCTTAATTCATCCTATAACCCTCATACTAATCTAACCCTAACCTTGCAAATTGTAATTCTAATCCTAATTAAACATAGCAATAATTATAAACCTATAAGAACCCTAACCTTAATTCATCCTAGAACTCTAACCCTAATTGAACCCTAACCTTGCAAATTGTAATTCCAATCCTAATTAACCATAGCAATAATTATAAACCTATAAGAACCTTGACCTTAACTAATCGTAGAACCCTCACACTAATCTAAACCTAACCTTAACCATAATTGAACCATCAACCTCATTGAACTTTAACCCTAATTGAACCTTAACCTTGACAACATTGTAATCTTAATCCTAATTAAATTGTAATCTAACCCTAACCATAATAATAATTGAGTATTTTAATAATTTTTACTATTAAATATAATATATAATATATATTTTATATTAATTATATATTACATTATATTTTTATTTGGTAATTTTTAATATAAATATAATATATAATAAATATAATATTTTTAAAAATAAATTTGCATTATATAAAATATTAAAAAATAAATTGACTTTATATAAATATAATTAATTATTTTTAAAAATGAATATCTTAATTTTAACATTTATTTAAGAACTAAAATTAAAACGAAATAAATAAAAATAGTTGAAATATAAAATAATAAAAAATAAAATAACTTTTAAATAAATAAAAGTACTTTTTAAATAAAATAAAATAATTTAAAAGGTTAAAATTTATGTATTTTATATAATAAATAAAGTCTATGTTATTTTTTCTTTATTTCTCATATACAAAATAAAATTTAAAACATTATTAAAAATAATAATTATTTAAAAAACAGCAACTTTTATTAAAAAAATTAACATTAACTAAAAATATGAGATTTAAAGAAGATAAAAAAAAATCATAAAGGCAATTAACTTGTAGGCATGGCAGGTACGGATTGGTTTATGATGCATGCATGCAGCATCCATGCCCGGTAGAAATTGTTGCCTCTATAGATAGTGCCAGTGCATTCTTGGGCCTGGATAGCCAGTGCCTATCATTTTGGATTGTAAAACATGTCAACAAACACGAACCAATAATGAATAGGATGGAAAAGATACCTAGTGAAAGTAGCGTTGTCTTATCTAAACGGAATGCCTTTAGTAGGTCCCACTTGCACGTGTTAAGCAAATTCACATTCCAATTAAGATCCATGTTTTCTTACACTAATTTTTGTCAAGCATTTTCTCCTTTTCCCTTGCCATTGTCAATATCAATGCCATGCTCACTCTTATCTTTAAACCCAACTACACTAGTAATGGCACCTTGGTGTGCAATGGGTATGTTGAAGAGATGTAGAAGGTCAATTAGCTAAATTTTTGGTCTATTGTTTACAAGGGAGATATAGAGATAGAAAAAGGGAGAGATAGAGGGCGGAAAATAAAGAGAGTGAGGGGGAAAAGGAGATAGAGATAGAGGGGAAGAAATAGATAGAGATGGATATGGTGAAAGGAAGGGATATGGAGAGAAGGAGAAGGAGAGATAATAAAAAGAGAGGGGAGAGGGATAGATATATGGTGTAACGATTGGCCTCATGTACTACACAAATGTGAAAAAAATAGATCAATTTTTTTCTAATTAATATATTATAATTAATTATATTATTATATTGAGACATGAGCCTTAGTTCTATTGGCTAAAGAATACAATCTTACCCCATCCCTGTAATATATATATATTATATTATATATAATTGATATATAGAATAAAATAACAATAATTATTCACAATATATATATTTTATAATACATATAATATTAACATTATAGTTATTAATGTATAATATATCATAATATATTATTTGATAATATATAATATTATATTATATAAGCTTATATAATAAATAACTATAATATATAAAAGTATTAAAACCATTTTTATATCGTCATTAATATATTAATAAATTTATTAAATATAATTTTAATTTATAATATATATAGTATGATACATTCAATCATATTATAACAATAATATAATAATATGATAATACAAATTTAATATTATTTATAAATTATATATATAATATGATTTTTAATATATATAATAGTACATATTATATAATTTTATATATTAGAAATTATTCAACATAAATATAATATAATATATATTGTATTTAATACAAATAAAATTATATATATAATATGTAATACAAACCTAAAATTAATACAATTAATAATTAATTTATTATATATTATATTATATACTAAAAAAAATGTAATACAAACCTAAAACTAGTACAAGTAATAATTAATGTACTTTTTATATATTTTTGTAGAGTACAAATTAATATATATCTCATACATACATGCATACATACATACATATAATTGATATATCTTATATAGTAGAATATAATTAATATATCTTATTACAAATTAATAAATATCTTATATAAAACAAATTAAATCATATATTTATTATTTTCTATAATATTACATATATACAAAAAATATATTATATTCAACTTATTAAATAATACTAAGTATTATTTAAATTTTATTAAATATTATATATATATTTTTTAATAAAAGGGTAAAAACTTTATTAATAATCAGAGAACAATATTACAAAGCATCAATAGGCCAACGCCCAAGAACCACCAGAACCAAACAAGGAACAAGAGACCACATCATTCAACAGTACTAGCATTTCCATCTGCAGTAAGAATCCCCTCCAAGTCGCGATGGAGCTCCGGAGAAACCTGTCCCAACTCAGCAACATTCCAACCCTCTATATGCTCAGAAGCCCAATGAGCCAGACAATCAGCTGCTTTGTTCCACTCCCTCAGAATGTGAACGAAGGACACCATCTCCATCAAAGAGCTAATCTGCAAAATCTGCTGAACCAACCTAGTCAACTGCCAGTGAACATCAGACACCTTCCGATCCTTCAACAAATTTATCATGACTTGTGAATCAGATTCATAGACAACCTTACGCAGCCCAAAGCAAATGCCCACTCAAAAGAGTATAAGATTGCCAAACCTTCCATAAGATTAATGGGTTGCACCCCCTCATGAACAGAAAAGAAGAAAACCATTGATCCCAAAGAGTCTCTGCCAATCCCCCCAACCCCAGCAGGCCCAAGATTACCTCGAGAAGATCCATCTGTGTTGATCTTCAAAATGCCATTTGGGGGGGGGCATCCATCTACCGATCCTAAGAACCCTCTGCCGCAGGTGGCGACCTTTCCTGAGGCTAGCAACCATCAAAGATGATCCATGAATCCCCAATCTATCCACCACCCCAGCATCCCCTTTCCCCAAGGGAAAACCAACATCACATTTAGCAGCCACCGTTTCCTGAATCATACCTAGAATTCTTTGCCATACTTGTTGCACAACCATCTTCTCACCACAAAAAATCCTACGATTCCTCTCCAACCAAATTTGCCACAGGATGAAAGTAGGTCCCACATACCACACATCCTGCAAAAAAGAGGCAACCGAAGGAGGCCTACCCAAACTGCTCCAAAAGTCAATCAAGGAGGAGGCATGAACATAGGAACAATTCCACACTCCCCACCAGAAATGCCACAACTGTGAAGCAAAGGAACAACGAAAGAACAAATGAGCGGACTCCTCCTCCCCTCCCCCACAAAGAACACAAACAGAGGGACCCTGAAAACCCCGCTTCTGAATGTTGTCCCAAGTCAAACATCTATTCCGGGCCAAGGTCCAAACAAAACAGTTGCACTTTGGCCAAGAAAACTTGTTCCAAACTCTCCTCCACCAGGGAACCTCCATCCCCTCTAGCTTATGAGATAACAACACCTGATAACCTGAAGCAACAAAATAAACCCCCTTAGGATTAGGAGACCAAGAGAGGACATCCCCATCCATGAGGGAACTACAACGCCTACTAGAGAGGAGATTGTGAAGCTCCACACACTCTTCATTCAAACCAACATTAGGCCATTCATCAAGACGCTTCCATCTCGCCCGCACCAGCTGGTCATTAATAAAGAAGGCCATAAAATCACTCACCCTAGACCACCCAGCCGCAAGAAACCTTTGGCACAGAGTCAACAGATTAGGGTGTTGAGAAGTAATAGGAGGAAAACCATCCCAAGAATCAGACCAAAAATGAGCCTTCGACCCCCCTCTGTAAATCCAGAAAAGGCCATCCTTAACAAGCGTCGCCCCTTTCTTAAGTGTATTCCAAATCATCGAACCTCTCCCCTCCAGGGGAAGTCAGGAATATCCTGCCAAGCCACACCAGGGAAGTATTTATGAGATAAAATCCTAGCCCAAATCTGATCATGCTCCACACACCATCTCCAATACAGTTTAGCTGCCAGCGCCTCCCCGGTCAAGGATGACTGCCTTAACCCAAGGCCACCGAACTGACATAGACTACAAACAGTATCCCAGTTAACAAGGCTCCACTTTGAAGACAACAAACTACCAGCCCAAAGAAACTACCTGGCTAAAGAGTCTAAATCCTTAACAAATCCCATCGAGGCCACCTGAAGCATACATCTGTAGGCAGGGAGAGCCTGCACCACCGACTTAAGCAACTGAACTCGACCAACAAAGGACAACCACCTATGAGTCCAATGATTCACTTTCACCCAAAATTTATCCAAAATATTCTGCCAAGAAGCCTTAGGCAACCTACCAACAGAGATAGGCATACCAAGATAGATCAAAGGAAGATCCCCAATTTGAAATCTCAAGATATGGGCAATCCACCGCTGAATCAGCACCGGGGTGTTAAAGAATAAAATGGAGGACTTGTCTTCATTAATCCGTTGACCCGAAGCAGCAAGATACACATCCAACACCTTGCGCAAAATGGAAGCTTCCCTAATAGTAGCCATGCCCATCAGAGCCGTGTCATCCACAAACTGTAAATGAGACTGCAGGGGTAGATCGGCTCCCCACCGCCACCCCTAAATAAGACCCAGATCAACATTCCTTCTCAGCAAACTCCCCAAACCTTCCACAAGAAGAATAAACAAATACGGAGAAAGGGGATCTCCCTGCCGCAAACCACGAGAAGCTCCAAATAGCTCAGAATGCTCACCATTAGTTAACACAGAGAAGGAAACCGAGGTAACACAACTCATAACCCATTGAAACCAATCATTTCCAAAACCAAAAGCACCAAGCATCCGCTGGAGGAAAGACCACCGAACATGATCATAAGCCTTAGCCATATCTAACTTGATGAAGATCGCCTTATCTTTGGAACTGGCCATTGAGTGAATGTTTTATGAAGCTATAACAACCCCATCCAAAATTTTCCTACCTTCCACAAAGTCACTCTGTTCCTCTGAGATCAACATTCTCAACCACTTTTTTAATCTCTTAGCAATCAACTTGGTAATAATTTTGTAGATCACATTGCACAGGGAAATAGGCCTAAATTGACTTAACCTATCCGCCCCATCACATTTAGGTATGAGAGCAAGAAAGGTAGCATTCAAAGCCTGAAGCATCTACTTGTTCTTCTAAGATTCCTGAACCACAACCAATAAATCCAACTTAATAATATCCCAGAATTCTTGAAAGAATTCAATCGGGAAACCATCAGGTCCAGGAGCCTTCCCCTTCTTCATCTGAAACATAGTCTCCTCCAATTCCTCCAAAGAAATGTCCCCCATGAGATGCTCATTCATTTCCCTTGTGACCAAAGAAGGAATACAGGAAAGAACTTGTACCTCCTCAACAGAACCACCATGTCCATCCTCCCTAAATAAAGATTCAAAATACTGAACAGCTTCATTCGAGATTTCCTGAGAAGAGGAGAGCTGCTCCCCTCTTTCATTAACCAGAACCGAAATAGAATTACCCTACCTCCTGGCTTTCACCGAGTTAAAGAAGAAAGCAATATTTTTATCTCCTTCCTGAAGCCACTCAATTATGGCCTTCTGTTTCCAAAAGAATTCCTCTCTCAACTCACACTCCTCTAGCATCTTTAGAGCCCTAGCCTCATCCTGGAGCAATTCAACCGTCACTCCCTCTTCCCTGATCACCCTAGTGATACCATCCAATTTAGCTTGAGCACGAGCCTTATCATGGAAAATGTTTCCAAAGCACTGTCTATTCCAACGTTTGAGCTGATATTTGGTAAATTGAAGCAATTTAGCAAAAGTATACATCGCTGTACCAAATGTCGGTCTGTCGAGCTTCCACCAATCAGCCACATGGACATGTAAAGATGGGTCCCACAGCCACATGAGCTGAAACTTGAAGGAAGGAGAGTGAGGCACACGAGCAGAAGAAATGGCAAGCTTGATGGGCCAATGATCTGAGCCCCTCCAATCCAAGATTTCAGAACTAGAGGACCACAATCCACCAATCCAATAGCAGGAAACTAGGAAGTGATCCAGCCTTACTGTAATGCAATTATCCCCCATCCTCCGATTATTCCAAGTAAACCGACCATTATTGGGCTTGATGTCAACCAAATTCAAAGCAGAGATGTTGTCTTGAAGAAGTAACGCCAAGGGATCCAACCTTGCTTTACCTCCCCGCTTCTCAGTCAACTCAGCAATGGCATTGAAGTCGCCAGACATAATCCATGGATGAAGAGGAGCCATGCTACGCACATACCTAATATGAGACCATAGCAACTGCTTGCCAAGAAGATCCACATGAGCATAAATATTAGAGAAAAGAACATACTCTCCTATTTCAAACCAAGAGGCCACGATAGAAATGGAAGACTTAAAGGATATCCACCAGAGAGGGCGGACCTTCCGAGGGTTCCACAAATAGGCCACACCCCCAGCCAAACCAGTGGCACCAATGCACTAGCACTCACCACTCACCCATAACTTGGGCATCATACCTATCATACCCTCAATCGATAACTTAGTCTCCTGTAGGAAAATAACATCAGGAGCATTGCTTCTAATCAAATCGCAAACAACTTTTTGTCAAGGGCCGTTGTTCAAGCCCCTCACATTCCATGATAAAACAATCATTTCAGGGGATTCAAGAAATGAGAATCCAGAGTCTTGACCGACCCTGACTCCACCAAATTTTCCCCTGTTAACTTAATCTTTTCCAAATCCTTCTTACGACCAAGCTTGGAAGATTTCTCTCCCACCCCTTTTCTTAAGTCCTTTTGATGAAGACCCAAAGGAGAGGGAGACTTGACACTCCTCCCAATATCAATACCAGCATTCGAAACTAGAGGAGACCCACCCCCACCATCCTTCTGAACTCAGCTATAGGAACTGACTCCACTAGAACACCCATGTGAAGTTATGTGACCATCTGAGAAACTCCAACATCCTGTGCACCTTGGGTCACCTCAGAAAGGAGACCTAGCTGGCCTCTACTCAGAGATCCCTGATCAAGGTTTACCAAACCCGGATTCACTTCCTGCTGGCTAAGATCATCTAACACCTCAAATCTGTTAAAAGTATCCTCATCTTGTCTCTCCTTCAAGGTCCTCTTCTGACCCCTATTCCTGTTGCGATCCCTGACAAGGACATAACCATCTACATCAGCCCCATCTCCAGGGATAGGATCCTTCCCCCTATCAGCCATAGCCGGGTTGTGCAGGAGGCTGAGAAGAAGGGGGCTCCACAGGCCTAGCCTTTGGACAACGTCTCAACAAGTGACCATATTCATGACAAAGATGGCATCGAAAAGGGAGAGTCTCATAATCCAAATGCTGCACCCAAGAGTAAGAACCCGCACACATATCCACAAAATCTGGCAAGGGTTTGCTCAAATCAATTTCAACACAGATACGGGCATAAGTCATTACCTTTCTATCTAGAGTTTGTTGCGAGGAGCCGACTGGTTTTCCAAGCAAAGATGCTATCAACTGCAGAACATCATCATGACAGCATTCCACAGGAAGTCGAGGAAGCCAGACCCAAACCGAAACACGATTCGGCAGCTCCTCTAAAGGATTGAAACCGCATGCCAGGGCTTGATAAACAACCCACTTGGTTATAAAAACAGGGACCACCCTCAAAGACCCTATTTCGATCAGCCATGCAATCAAAAGTGACCATGAAGTAATTGTTAGCCAACAACATAATGTCCATTTCACCCTCTGGCGACCAAGTCCGTCGGGCCCAAGACACTAAAAATTGAGGAGAAACCCTCATCCCCAAAAATTTGCAATATAAAGAATGCCTGGAATAATATTCAATATCTTCAGCTATCATCTCAGGCGGAATGACCAGCTTGGGTCTCTCTTTGCACTGCTCAAGACATCCATTAACTTTGGTGATACGAGATCCCCCGGACATACAAACGCTGCCATCAACCGAATCTTGAAGGAAAAGGCTATTGTCAATAACTTTTGTTGCATGCAACGACGACTTTGAGCCAATAGCGGAACGAAAGTCCATGCTTGAAGGGCCCAACAAAGTCTCCCCCAGAGACATTGAGGCAGCAGAGCCAGAGACAACCATGCAAGGCCGAACACCAACCCTTCCACCAAACACACCACCTCTCACCACACGCACCCCACACCACACTACCACTCAGAATAGAGGTAACAAAGACCCCTTTCCCTCCACACTCCCTTAAAATGTCAATCCCCCAGCAGCCAAATCCAAGCATGCACGGGCATGCACCACTGTCGAAGCCCCAAGAGCAACGCACACCACAACACAGCATGCCAAGGATCCTTGGGTGCACAAAAACGTGGACCAAGCCAGAGATCTGGCCACGAACACCCTGCAGACACACACACACCAGAAAAGAATAGCCCCAGAAGTGGCCAACAAAGCCCGACCATGTAGAACAGAGATAGTATATCACGAGCTTGGGCTCGGATGCCCTAGCTCGGGTCCTGGAGTTGCGACACGCATCCCACCCGATTTCCTTAAATATTATATATATTAATGTATACATTAAATAATTATTTTTATTATATAAGTATATTATATTTAAATTAGTAATAGATATTAAGTATCATTTAAATTTTACTTAATATTACATTAATTTATAAATTGATATAATAGTATTTTTAATTATAAAAATAAAGAAACATTTGTAAATAATTATAGATTAGTTTTAATATTCAAAATAAAAATAAATCACATTAAAATTGTTAAAATTAAATTTTAACTCTTATATTAAAAGTCACAAGTAAAACTAAATTTTAAAAAGTTAAAAATAAAATTTAATTTATTAAAAAGGTAAAATATTTTTGGGTTTTGATTAGGTTAATTTTTTTTATCATATTTTTATATCATAGACTATGGAAGTTTCATGTTTTTATTCTAAAATATTATTAAAAAAATTAACTAAAAATATCATTTTTTTAAATATAATAAAAAAAAAATTAATTTAATTCAAATTAATATTAAATTTAAATTATATATGAAATTTTTAAATATCACTAATGATTTTTTAATTAAAAGATCAAATTTTAAAATCAATCATTTTTCAAAATAAAAAAAAAATAATCAATATTTTTCTTTCAATTATTAAAAATATTTTATATAAATAAATAAATAATCTTTAAAAAATATTTTAATTTATTATTATGTATAACAAGAATTAATTTACAAAAAAATTAAAATATGAAATAATAAATGAAATGAAAATAAAAATAATGTAAGGCCCAACCCTATCTATGACCATTGTGACCTTTTTACAAAGTCTAATTATGCTAGATTAGTGAATTATTCAATATTTTGATCAATATTGTTTAAATATAATATAGCATTGGAAATGTTGATATGAAAAATGATTAAATATTTAATTTTCATTACCTTATAATATTATTATGGAGAGTGTGTGTGTGAAATTGAGAGAGTTATATATTCAAATTTTGAAAGTATAAGAGTACATCAATTTAAGTGTGCTCAACTACATTCTTAACATTCTAAATTTTCCTTGACTTAGTTAAATGATGATGGTAGTAAATGTTATTATTAAAGGTCTCTTAATAATTCGATGGAAAAGAATGAGAAGTATGTAAATTTAAATTCTTACAAGCACCAGGAAATAAGCATATTTAAATTGATATAGGCAAAAGAACCTTATAGATTGTGAATAAATTCACTGGAATAAATTCTTAACATTGTTTATGGTAAACTGGAACAACTCAAGTCGACAATGAGGATGCTTAAGGTAAGTTAGCAAGGTATGTTATATGAATTTGTTATCTAGTTGCATAATGATATTTAGTAATAAATAATCATTCAAGAATTCATTAGACAATACAGTTGAATAATTAAGGTTAGATTTTATTATTGTTAGATATGGATTCAAATTCTTATTTTGCATTGAAGGATATAGAAATCATACATATGGATATATTCTCATGCACTAACTATTGAATTTAATTTTATTGAAAATAGGAGCAGGAAATATTTGGGTTAATGTGTGATGTGGTGTTTATGTGTGAGATGTGTTTTATGCTTTAATTAAATGTTGAGTCATGTCAATCACATTGCAAGTGGTGTGTAAAGAGGTAAATTGCAGATGCAAGTTTGGAGGTAACTTTAGGAGGGTCAAAAAGGTCATAATTTAAACTTTTTTTACATTTTAAAAGTCTTAAGCAGAGTACCTATGGGTTGGAGAGTTATTTTTTACCATACCTTTTCCCATGCCTTATTTATGACCTCTCATAAATGGCCTTGAAAGGAGGTGATGAATTTTGGGGATGAAAAAATGGATTTGACTCATGCCCATCCCATTTGGTCCTCCCTCTCTTTAATTATATTGGACTTGGGAAAAAGGACATGCATGTGCACCATGCCTCTTTAATAAAGGAGAGGACTTGGTGAGAAACTTGGGGTATGGTGAGATAATTGAGATTGAACTTGTCATGATCTCATCCAATGGTGTGGAGTCCTAAATTCTTTAAAATCACTTGAGTTTTGGAAAAAGGGTGTTCTCTCCTTTTTGGAGAACTTAGTCTTTTTTTTAGAGTTTGAAGAGGGCATTTTCTTTTTGGGATGTTTTCATTCTTGGGATTGGAGAGGAAAGTTTGAAAGCTATGGAGAAAAGAGAAGAGTGAAGGATTCAAATAGAGCAACATGGAGATAGCTAAGTCCTATTTCCTCTGATTGCTTTTAGTTGATAAAATAAGTGATATGCAAGTACTTGAATTAGAATGGTTCTTTGAAAATGGATGTATTTGTAATTGTTGAATAAGTTAGTTGTAACTTCTATACCAAGATCATTTGATAATATTTTAGTGCTTGCTCAGAGGTATGGTTAGAGCCCATGAGACTTCATGATGCCATTATGGTTGGGTGGAGAGCAAGATGTATTTCATGGGTATGTAAATTGTTAGTTTCTCAATATTATGTGTATCAAAGCAAACTCATATTCTTGACATGTTCATTGTTTTTCTATACATTATGTGTAATATTGAAAGTTAATCATCTTGTTGAAAGAAAAGAAAGGGATAGAGTATGTTCTTATTATTGGCATCTCTAAAGGAATTTGAAAGATATTGTAGGGTTTAAATTTCTGTAGTTTTCATCATAAGAATGTATTGGAAAAAAATGTATTTTAAGTTTCTTTAAAGGGAAGGGCTCAAGTTTATTTATTATTGTATGCATCTTAAGGATGTATTGGAACAACAAATATTATGAGTCATTTGAAGAAAATATGCATATACTGTAAATATAGATGGTAATGCACAATATAAATGAAAGACTAGATTATAGGGTTGGAAATCATTTTCTTTGAAGAAGTTGTGAGAAATGAAAGTTAAAGATATGGACTGATATTTCAATTATTTGTTGTTGGAGTAATTTTAAAGAAAATGGTTATTAAAGGTTTATTTTAAAATCACCCTTTAGTATATCTATCATGAAGGACTAAAAAGGCTTCACAAAATTAACTCTTAAACACTTACAAGAATTGCTATTCAAACTCATACAAAAATATTACTCAAGGTTATTAAATTTAAAATGGTGAATATAGATATTAACTTTTTAACCCTTTTGTTAAAAGAGAGAAAAAAATTAGCTTATTTAATCTATTTTCAAATGTTCAATACATATATAGATATTTATATATATTTTACCCTGAAAACAGGTATTTATATATATATATATATATATATTACATCTTTTATATTTTCAGAAAAGTATATACAAGAAAATGTATTTTAAAATTTATATTTCATATATAAAATAGATAATGACTAAATAAATACAGTTTTTTTTTTTTGAAAAATTTAAATAAAACATATATAGAAAAAAAAAAGGAAATTAAAAAATAAAATAGAGTAGAAAGGGTACACGGCCCCACACCCCTGTCTTGCTGAGGGTGCAATGACATTTGGCAATGTGGATCTGTCGTGATTTATTCAATATGGAAAAAATATATATTGCAGGCTTTCATAATTTAGTAAAGACTGCAATTTCTGCACAAATATAAAAAGGGTTTATTAAAAACTTTAAAATCTTCAAATAAAATAAATTTCCATGAATTAAAGGCTCAAATCTAGATTTGTGTAGTCTATAACATGTGCAGTCTATAACAATTTCAAATATATATATATATATAATTCCAAGATAAATTCGCCCAGACATTTATAAAAGTTAAAATGTAGATGCAAAATAGACTGTGTTGAATCTGGAAAATAAAACAAAATATCTATATGTATATATTACAAATCTTCCAGTATAAATAAGGGTTTCATTTTGGGCAATCGAAAATAGAATTTATCAGCATGTTAAAATGAAACAAAATGAACTAATAAAATGAACTTGGTGGGTGTATAAATCTTTAGTAAATCTCTATAGATTTTAAACTGCAGATTTGAAATATTGCAAACCCTTGTAACTTGGCACAAGAAGAAGAAGAGAGGGAAAAATGGAATGGGGGTTTCTAATATGTATGAATTTAAAAAATAAATAAATAAATAAACAAAAAAGAAACTTGCAACAAAAATCAAATCCTCTTAATACTCTTCAACCTTCATAAGTTGCTTTATTAGCCGAGAGGCTCTACAATGAAAGCATAATCCTGGTGTAAACAAAAAAATCCTCATCTAAAATTTGGCGTGTAGCCGACAGTACAACACATGCAAGGATGAACATTAATAAGGAGGCATCACTGTTGTCAGGCTCACGACCTCCTCTCATGGTGCAACCAACTATTACATGGCATTGTCGAAATGATGCTAATAGTTACATGCAATTGTAATGACTATCATTATTAATTGACAAGTAAGGAAGAGTAATTAAAACTACAGTTATGGAAGGTGAGGCTTTTGATTGTTGGATGGTAGTAGAACAATGGTCTTAGAAGGTCAAGTGTTTTTAACTCTCCGTTCATGGATTCTTTAAAATAAAGGAATACGAGGACATTATTTTTTTCAGGGGTAAGTGAGGAAAGGTGATGGTAGCGTATGTTAATTTTTGTAGCTTGGACAGGTGTCTCCATTCCCAAGAAATAAATAATTAATTAATTATTTTTTCTAGAGACTTGTAGAAAGGAGTTAGTTGTCTGGATAATTATTTATTTAATTCATTGATTCCTCTAGAGACTTCTAGAAACCAGTTAGTTAGGGTTTGTTATAATCTAATTAATTTTAGCCATTGATTGAGATTAAATCATGGCCATTGGTTTTTCAATGAGAAAATTATAAAAGGGGATCAATGGGCATTTGGAGAATACACACTTGGAAGACTTGCAATGATAGCAAGTAGATTTGCAATGAGAGAAAATAGTTTTGCAATGATAGCAAGGGCGCAGTGATAACGTTGGAGATAGTAGCTGTGGAAATTCAACAAGAGAAATTGAGGGAAGAATTTCCAGAGAAGAATATTGTCAAAGCTCGACCAGTAAGAGGCAAGCAGTTTATGTATCTCTTAATTTGCTAAAGTTTAATAAAATTCCTCATCTGCAGTAATGGTTTTCCCTTCGAGGTTTTTCCAGGGACAATTTGTCCAAAAATATTGTGTTTACTATTTTGCATGTTTTCTTCTCTATTCTTGTGGTTTTATTTGTGAAGTTGCATTTGTGTTATTTTTAAATATTTGTTGTGAATTAATTTTTGCTAGTAAAATAATCTATATATATAGGAGATTAATAATTAGTAACTGTAATAGAATTTTCACATGGTATCAAAGCTGATATGAGGGTAGAAAAGGCTCAACACAGACACAAGAAGGAAAAATCGAGGGTTTATAAAACCTAGTTCTATCACTTCAAAACTATTTTTATTATTATTATTATTTTCTTTTGAGATGGCCTCAATAGGTTTAAGAGATTGGGACAGATTGGACGGAGCCTCAAATTTTGGTGTCTAGAAAGCCATAATTTCTTTATTGTTGGAAGAGAATGGTATCAAGGAATATGTGATCAGTGTTGTAGCTGTACCTATAGATCTAACACAACTCTTAGCATATAAGAAGGAAGATGCCAAGGCGAGAATGTTGATTCTTGATGGTGTCAAGGACCATATTGTTCTGCATATTGCAAAGTTGGATACAATGAAGAAGATGTGGGACACCATTCTGAATCTGTACCAGAATGCTACCACTAACCGAAAGCTGATTCTTAGAGAAAATTTGAGGAATACCTGAATGATCAAGGGAGAAGACATTACAAGTTACCTCACCAGACTCAGAATTGTCAAGGATGAGTTGGCAACTATTGGAGATAAACCAGATGATGATGAGCTGGTACAAATAGCCCTAAATGGGTTTACTAAGCAATGGGATGTATTTGTTCAAGTCATCAATGGATGAGGCACCTTACCGAGTTGGGATCGACTATGGAGTGACTTCACTTAGGAGGAGCTTAGACTAAGTCTTGTCAATGGAACCAACAATAAGAGTCAGAAAAGTGAGGTGGAATAGGAAAATGTTGCCCTAGCAGGAAAAGGGAAAGTGAAGAAGGGGTCTAGCAAAGGATCAAATCCACAAAATGAGAAGAAGAAGGATTTGTCTAATATCAAGTGTTATGGTTGTCACGAGTTTTGCCACTATGTCAATGATTGCCCACAAAAGAAGAATAATGTAAAGAAAGGCAAGAGGCAGACGACAGTTTCAACAAGTGTAGATGAGCTCTCTAATAGAATGGAGGATGAGTTTGCACTCATAGCTTGTATGGTTAGCTTAACCTCACAGGGTGTTTGGTATATAGACAATGGGGCGTCATTTCATATGACGAGTACTTCTCTAGTCATAAGGAGGAGGACATCAAAATCCAGATTTCTATGGGGAACATTACCAAACTCAATCTAGTTGGGAAAGGGATTGTTCTATTTTAGAGGGAGAATAGCAAGTTGATTCCCATTCATGATGTGTTGCATGTGTCAAGCTTGGGTATGAATCTGATTTTTGTATTTGTCCTTCAAGATAAAGGTTGCAATGTATCTTTAGAGGGTTGAATGTGTTAATCAAGCATAAGGATTAGAAATCGCCCTTATCTATTGGAGTTAGGAGCGGTCGGCTTTACAGGTTGCAGTTTGATACTCATAAGGCATTGATGAGCAGTAGTAATTCTAGAGATCAAGGAGAGCTATGGCATAGGAGGATGGGCCATATACATCATGGAACACTTAAATTGCTTCGTGAGACAGTGACAGGTGTTTTAGAGGTGAGCACAAAGCATGATGATGTATGTGAGGGATGTGTATTGGGGAAGTTTACGAAAGTAGCTTTTCCAAGGAGTGACACCAGATCCAAGGGTGTTCTTGATCTAGTACATTCAGATATATGTGGACCAATGTCAACGAAGTATCTTAGAGGATACGAGTACTTTGTTACTTTTATTGATGATTTCTCTAGGAAGACCTAGATATACTTCTTGAAGAACAAGGATGAGATTTTCAATAACTTCCAAGAGTTCAAAGCTCTTGTGGAGAATTTGACAAGCAGGAAGATAAAGGTTCTTTAGTTAGATAATGGAGGCGAGTACAAAGGGAAAGAGTTCCAGGAGTTTTATACTAGGGAAGGAATCAAGAGAGAATGGACTGTTCTTTACAACCTTCAACAAAATGGGGTTGCTAAGAGAAAGAATTGGTCTATATCAGAGGCAACAAGGGCTATGTTGTATGACCAATATATGCCATGTTAAACTTATGGGTAGAGGCATGCAGTATGACAGTTTACATACAAAACAAGGTTTCACATAAGGTATTTAGCAAGATGACACCAGAGGAGGCATTCTCAGGGAAGAAGCCAGATGTTAGCCACTTCATGATATTTGGGAGTTTGGAATATTATCACATTCCAGAGCCTACACGTTCCAAGTTAGATCAAACTGTAGAGAGAGGGTACTTTGTGGGGTACAGTGAAACCTCAAAGGCATATCAGATATTTATTCTAGGGGCCAAGAGGATTATAGTCAGGCGTGATGTCAAGTTCATGGAGGACAAGGCATTTAGAAGGTCCAGAGATTTTTTAGTAGATGATCAGAGTGAACAGCCAATAGAAGCTCCAAGGATTGTGCAATCAGATTAGGGGCAGTGAAGCTTGAGTACAATTACTAGTACAAGCACAGGCTCAGGTGCTGAGAGTTCGTAGAGTATGGAGCAACAGATGTAGTAGATCCAAGAGATGCATCAGGGAGACATGGAGGTTGATACTTCATCCTCTATAGTTGGCAGTAGGAACGAACATACACATAGGGATACTCAGGAGTTTGTGGGAGCTCCTAGGATGAGTAGTAGACAACGAAGACAACTAGCTAGGTATAATGACTATATGGCATTTATTATTTAGTTGGTAGATAGTGAGCCTTCCAGCTATCAGGAGGCCACACAACAACAAGTGTGGCAAGATGCGATGGTTGAGGAATATACCTCAATAGTGCAAAACAATGTGTGGGAGGTTGTGCCTAGACTGATAGATAGGGCGGTGGTTGGATCACACTGGATCTATAAGATCAAGAATGGTGTAGATGCAAGCGTCAAGAAATACAAGGCAAGGTTTGTGGCCAAGGGGTTCTCTCAGAAGGAGAGAATTGACTATGAGGAGACATTCGCTCCAGTGGCCAAGTATACTTCTATACGAGTTGTGATCTCACTTGCAACATAGATGTGATGGCGGATCCATTAAATGGATGTCAAGATGGTGTTTCTTAATGGTGAATTGAAAGAGGAGGTATACATAGAACAACCAAAGGGCTTTGTAGCACACAACAACAAAACCCACGTATGCAGATTGAAGAAAGCTTTGTACGGACTCAAGCAGGCTCCCACAGCATGGTATGAGCGCATTGATAGATACTTGCAGGGAATGGGCTTTGTGAAGAGTGAGGTGGATGCTGACCTCTACTACTTGGTGGTTGGGGGTGAGGTTCTCATTCTTGTTCTATATGTGGATGACTTGTTTTTAATAGGTTCACTAGGGCTCATAGAGGAGTGCAAGAGGGGCCTTGCAGCAAAGTTTGAGATGAAGGATTTGGGGATTATGCACTACTTTCTAGGCATGGAGGTATGCTAAACAGATAGGGATATTTTCTTTGGACAAGGGGAATAATGCATCAAAATCTTGAGGAGGTTTGAGATGGAGGATTGCAAAGCCATGTCTACTCCTATGATCACGAATTGGAAGAAGGTAGACTCATCCAGGGAGAAGGATGTAGACCCCACCTTATACAAGCAATTGATTGGATCTCTCATGTATTTGGTCAACACTAGGCCAGATATATCCTTTGCAGTAAACTCTCTTAGTCAATTCATGGTTGAGCCAAAGGGAGTGCATTGGACAGTGGCAAAGCATGTATTGCAGTATTTGCATGGTATAATCAAGTATGGGATCAAATATGCTCGAGGTGATGGTATCAGGTTGATAGGCTATACTGACGCAAATTGGGCAAGTACTACAACACATAGGAAAAACACTTCAGGGTGCTGCTTCAGTTTGGGATCAGGAGTTGTTTCTTGGTACAAAAAGAAGCAGAAGTCTATGGCTTTGAGTTCTGCAGAGGAAAAATACATAGCAACTAGCATGGCGTTCTGTCAGGCAATATGACTTTAGAAGTTGCTGGTAGCCTTGTTTGGTTAGAGGGTTGAGACTACGGTGATACACTGCGACAATCAGAGTTGTGTCAAATTGTCTAAGAATCTGGTGTTTCATGATAGGTCTAAGCATATAGACATCAGGTGTCATTTCATCAGGGATTGTGTACAGTAGGGTATTGTTCAACTATAGTATATACCTACAGATCAACAGGTAGCAAACATTTTGACTAAGGCATTGGGGAAGGAAAAATTCATCTTCTTTAGAGATAAGTTGTGTGTCATGCAGGACACCTTCCTCACTAAGAGGGAGTGTTAATTTTTGTAGCTTGAATAGGTGTCTACATTCCCAAGAAATATTTAATTAATTAATTAATTTTTCTAGAGACTTCTAGAAAGGAGTTAGTTGTCCAGATAATTATTTAATTAATTGATTGATTCCTCTAGAGACTTCTAGAAACCAATTAGTTAGGGTTTTTTAGAGTCTAATTAATCGTATCCATTGATTGAGATTAAATCACGGCCATTGGTTTTTCAATGAGAAAATTATAAAAAGGGATCAATGGGCATTTGGAGAATACACACTTGAAAGACTTGCAGTAATAGCAAGTAGATTTGCAGTGAGAGCAAATAGTTTTGCAATGATAGCAAGGGCACAGTGATAGCGTTGGAGATAGCAGCTATGGAATTTTAGCAGGAGAAATTGAGGGAATAATTTTTGGAATTTTAGCAGGAGAAATTGAGGGAATAATTTTTGGAGAAGAATATTGTTGCAGCTCTGCCAGTAAGAGGCAAGCAGTTTATGTATCTCTTAATTTGTTGAGGTTTAATAAAATTCCTCACCTGCAATATTGGTTTTCCCTTTAGGTTTTTTCCAAGGACAATTTGTCCAAAAATATTGTGTTTATTATTTTGCATGTTTTCTTCTCTATTCCTGTGGTTTTATTTGTGAAGTTGCAGTTGTGTTATTTTTCAATATTTTCTATGAATTAAATTTTGACAATCAAATAATCTATATAGATAGGAGATTAATAATCAATAACTGCAATAGAATTTTCACAATGTAGACTTGTCATTGGTAAAATGCAGCTTCTCCATTGAATTTTATAGTAGATTTTAGGAGGAAAGACATCAACGCCTGCACAACACTTTCACTATTGGAGCTACAACAATAGAATCAACAATTCTATAAGAGGGGTTCCTATATATCATAATTTTTATGTAGCCTTATTTCTTCACTCGTAGTGTATTTCCATTATATTTTGTTTGCTAATTGTTGTATTTAGTAATCTAAATGATATGGTGCCCCCATGTACGTTGTTATTGTGATGGAATACTTGGCAACGGAAGTGCTCGGCCTCGCTAGCAATGATGCCAGGGACAACAAGAAGAAAAAAATCATTCCTAGACATCTTCTGCTCGCCATCAAGAATGAAAAGGAGTTGGGGAAATCGTTGGGTGGAGTAACCATTGCTCATGATGGAGTTCTACCCAACATTCACCAAGTGCTTCTTCCCTAAGAAGTCTGCCACTGCTTCGGAAAAGGAGCCCAAGTCTCCCAAAAAGAAATAAGCTTCCATTGATTTGGAGGTTTATGTTTATGTTACATATAGTGTTTTGTAACACCACCATTGTTTTAATCTATTATCCATTCTTGAACGGCCCAGCTTGGGTATGTTATTTCAGTTTAAGTGTCTACTAACTTTTGTAAAGGTGTAAGCTTATACCAGAAATGCGAGAGTGTAGATAACATCATGATCAGATTTGGGATTTGGGAGACTAAATTTTTTTCTGTCAGCTTGAACTGTTATGTGTTACAATGGTTTTAGTGTTAGATTTAGGTCTAAAAATGAATCCATTATATTTTGTTTGAATTGCTTAGGTTCTAAACATTGTGTTGTTAGCATACATTTACAAGAACAATGCTTGTTGAGTGCAAATGATGGTCAGATATTGTATTCAGAAGTTACAACATGGGAAAGTTGCCACAGGGTGAATATAGTGCTATCACACAGTCGAATTTGTTGAAGTGATACGTGCTTCGATTACTTCGATTGGGCAGAGTCACTGTTGATGAAATTTTTGAGGCTAATGAAGTGGAATAATTGCATGAAGTTCACAAAGTATTTGACTGGATTTATAAGCATAACAATACAGGAATGAGTGCTAGTGACAGCGAGCATGAGTGCTAGTTTATTTCTGGGGACTGCAAATATTTTTTTTTAGTACATTCAGTTTTTGAAAGTGTTGTATGCGGTTCTCGTGGAACGTCTGTCAAGAAACTTTTAGGTGACATTCTGGGTTGAAGAGTGGGAATGTTTTGCAGTCACTTTAAACTGAGCATGTTATAAACTTCACACTAAGAAAGTTACAAGTCTCCATCATGCATAAAATGCTAGAAAGATAGAATTGGTTACAAGGGAAGGGAAGAATTCTGCAACTGGGAGTGGCAGGGCAACGTGTTAAATAACATGGTTTGATTCTAATTCCTGGGTTTTCAAATGCATTGTACAGAGGTATTTTTTGCTAATACCTACATATATATTGGTCCCCCAAAGGTATTTTTTGTTGATATCTGCATGTATATTGGTGCCACTTTGCTTCCTCTGGCACATTTTCATACTTTCAGTTCTGGGAAGGGGAAAATTCTGCAGCTGGGGTTTCAAACAATCTACGCAGTGGTAACTGCTTGCTACAACATGTAAATGGGTGCCATTTGCATCCTTTATTTGGGCACATTATGATACTCGGTTCATCTAGTATTATAAATCTGGATTTGTATGTAATTAATGATATCTATGATATATTTTCGGCTGTGGCCTTTTGATTAAAAAAAAATACTTATTCTAAAACTAAAATTAATAATTGTTAGAAAATGAATTTTTAATTTTATTTAATCCATTTGTATTCGATAATCACTATAATTTAATTATTTATTTAACAACTAAATAATAAGCAATTTATGAATTTTAGAAATTATAATTTAATTTAATTTTATAATGAAATTTGATTTTTGAAGATATTGTGGTGATTTGATTATTTATTTACTATTCAAATTTAAAGAAGAATATGTAATCTAATTGAACCCAAAAGAGCAAAACTAGAGATGCATTTCTCTTACAAACATATTAAATAGATTTAAATTAAAAAAATTCCTATGTAAAATAAGCTAGAATTTAGAATAATTTTAGACAATGAAATGCTTTGGATGCAAAGAAAAAAAATATAAAAGTTGATTTTATATATAGATTTTTTTTCTTATTTTTTTCTAAAATTATAATTAATAATTGTTGAATTAATTTAAAATGAATATTTTATTTTATTTTTTTTATTTGAATTAGATAATTAGTAAAATTTAATTTATTTACATTAGATAATTAGTAAAAATTAATTGATTATGTTAAAAAATGGATAATAAATATTTTATGAATTTTAAAAATTAGAATTTTGTTTAATTTTGTTTGTAATGTCAAATATTAAAATTTTAGATTGAAATACTTATTTTTATTTAAAAATATATAATTCTATTGAATTTATAAACTAATTTTAATAAATTAATAAATCTAACCCTAATATTATGTTATTTAACATAGAAATAGAAATCTAGACTCAAATATATTTTTTTGTTTAAAATATTTTATTAATGTCAAATTTATACACTAATATTAAGATATTAATAACCCTAACCTAACAGAAACATTATCCTATAACCATAATTGAACCTTAAACCTAACCCTAACAATAGGGTTTAATTAGCATTAGGATTTAATTAAGGTTAGAGTTAGGGTTCAATTATGGTTATTGCTCAATTAGGATTAGGGTTAGGATTAGAGTTAAGACTAGAGTTCAAACTAGAGTTCAATAAGGATTAGGGTTAGGGTCAATGTTAGGCTTATGATTAGGTTTAATATTACAATTAGGTTATGATTATGGTCCAATTAGGGATAGGGTTAGGATTCAATTTAGTATTAGAATTAGGGTTAGTGTTAGTATTAAATTAGGGTTAGAATTATGGTTCATTTGGGTTAAGGTTTAATTAGGGTTAGTGTTCATTAAGGGTTAGGGTTTAAATATGATTCAATTAGGGTTAGGGTTCAATTAAGGCTAGAGTTCATATAGGGTTAGGGTTAGGGTTAGTGTTCAATTAGTCTTAGAGTTAAAAATAGGGTCCAATTAGGCTTAAGAGATAGAATTATGGTTCAATTAAGGTTAGCGGTAAATTAAAGTTAGGATTAGATTTCAATTAGGGTTAAGGTAAATTATAACTATCTCACATATATAAGTTTTGGGTTAGAGCTAGGGTCAAGATTTAATTAAGGTCAGGGTTAAGGTTAAGGTTAGGGTTTAATTAGGCTTATGGTTCAATTAGGGTTAGGGTTAACATTACATTAGGGTTGTGGTTAAGGTTAGGTTAGGATTATGGCTATCATTCTAGGATAAAGCTTGAGATTAGGGTTAGGGTTCAATTAAGATTAGGATTTAATTAAGATAAGGGTTAGGGTTAGGGTTAGTAATAGAATTATGGTTATCATTAGGGTTCAATTAGGGTTAAAGTTAGTGTTAATATTTAAATAGGGTTAGGGTTAGGATTTTAGGATAGAGTACGAGGTTAGAGTTAGGTTTAGGGTTCTATAATAAAGCTTGGGGTTAGGGTCAGGGATTAGTTTGGGTTAGGATTTTAAATTTATTGTTATGTTAGGATTAGGGTTTAATTAGGCTTATAGTTCAATAAGGGTCAAGTTTAAGGTTAGATTAGGGTTATGATTCAATCTCAACAATAATTCTCACTCTAACTCTAACCCTAAACTTAATCGTAAAACTAACATTGACACTATTTTTAACATCAACCCTAACTCTAATTCTATAACTAAAATCAATTCTAATTGTAAGCCTAACCCTAATCATAACCCTAACCTTAATACTAACCCTAAATTTATCCCTAAAACTAACACTAATTATTTTTGTAGCCTTCACACTAACCCTAATTCTGCTAATAACCATCACCCTAATTTTAAAAATAACACTAATTCTAATTATAAACCTAACTCTTATCCTAAATTTAACCATAAACCTAACCCTAATTCTATATCTTAATATAGCCCTAATCATAATGTTAATCCTAATCCTAAGTCTAACCCTAACCATAACTATAACCCTAACTCTAACCTTAATTTTATCCTTAATCGTAACCCAAACCCTAATCATAACCCTATCCCTAAATTTAATTATATCTCTAACCCTAATCCCAACCGTATCCCTAATAAACCTAATCCTAACCCTAGCCATAATCCTAACCCTAACCAGGTAATCTTACTACTAATTCTAACCCAACCCTAATCCTAATTTTATCTTTAACCCTACCCTAACCCTAACCCTATTCCTAACCCTAATCATAACTCTAACCCAATTCATAATGTTAACCCCAATCGTAAATGTAACCCAAACCCTAATGCTTACCCTAACCCTAATAATTTTGTCTTTCATGTTGCATCGAGAATGTGACTAGCATATATATATATATATATATATATATATAATTAATTTAATATATATAAAATATGCCAAGAGATATCCTTCTCAAGGCGCCTATTGTATTTCTATGTGAGAAATTGATTTATGGATTATGGATAGGGTTTAGATTGGGGTTAGGGTTACGATTCTAATAGGGTTAAGGTTTAATTAGGGTTAGGACATGATTAAGATTCAATAATTCTAACTCCAACCCTAACTCTAATTCTATGTGCAATCCTAACCCTAAGCTTAATCTTAACTATAATATTGACTTCAACCCTAACCATAACACTAACACTAATTCTAATTATAACCCTAACCCTAATTCAAACCTTAACCTTATCATCAAACCAAAACCTAACTTTAATACTAATTGTAACTCTAACCCTAACCCTTACTCCAACCCTAAAACTAACACTAATTTTAACTCTAACTCTAACCCTAACCCTAACAGTAAGACTATTTCTAACACCAAACCTATTTCAATCAATATTTAACCCTAACCCTAACCCTAACACTAACTTTATTTATAACCACAACCCTAACTCTAAATCTATCTCTAACCATAACTCTAACCCTAATTCCAACCCTGACTCTAATTCTTACCCTTAACCTAACCCTAACCCTAATTCTAATGCTAAGCTAAACCCTAATCCTAATTTTGATGCTAACCCCAACCCTAATTCTAATTGCATCTCTAACTATAATATTAACCCTAATTACATCTCTAACCCTAATCCTAACCCTACTCTTGATCCTAATTTTATCTCTAATCCTAACCTCAATCCTAATTCTAATGCTAACCCCAACCCTAATCCTAAATTTACCTCTAACCCTAATTGTGTCTCTAATATTAACCCTAACCCTAATTATATCCCCATCCCTAACCATAACCATAACCATAATGATAACGATAACATTAACCTTGACCATAATATTTTTGTCTTCCATGTTGCGCTACGAATGCTACTAGCATATATATATTATTTATAAATAATATATATAAAAACGTCAAGAGGTATCCTTCTCAAGGTTTCTATTGCTCTTCTATTTGTTATAAAATAGACACCTCGAGAAAGATATCTCCCAACTTTTTTATATATATTATTTATAAATAATATATATATGCTAGTTAAGTTGTGTTATTATCTAAACAATGTAACCATGACAAATAACATTAGACCTTAAAAATAGTGTTGCACAATGTTGGCTTTTTAGGAGCGCATTAAGTTGTAAACATATGTTTAAACAAAAAAAAAGTTGTCACGTTTGTGTTAGTTCCATATTAGAATGTGGGCATGACAAATAATGTATTTTAAATTTTTTAATCAAAATTCAAATTTTAAAATCAATCATTTTTTTTTTAAATATATATATATATATTTCAATTCTCTAAATTATTTTATATAAATTAAAACTTTATTGTTATTATTATAAATATATAAAAAAAATTGTAACAAAAATATAATACAAACTAATAATGAAAATAAATATAATATAAAATTTATTTTAGTGTGCCTAAAATGTGTGAACAGGTCGGCCTTTAAAAGCTTGTTAGGGTGTGAGCACACGATAGGCCCTGCAACAAAAAAATAAATTCCTCGAACAAACAGGTCATGAGAAAAACGCGAGAAAGATAGGTTAGAAACGTCAGAAAAGGTGAAAGGTCACTATCATTGCACAAACAACCACGATCTTTTCCACCACCTTGCATCCTTTATGCAAGAGAATGAGTTGTTGATGGAAAAAATAAGTTCATAAACTTCAAATAAGGAAACACCTTCAGCATAATTATCCTTAAATCATAACCCTTTCCTTCAATTTCACGTGTACCAGCTAAGGAAAATAATAATGTATACCCTTTGAAAGTGTTTCTAGAATTGGCTCTATAAGATATTATGTAGTTTGAACATTGGGTTATGCAAAAGTAGAAATGCATGTAAAGAAAACTAATTATGCTAATCAAGATTATGTTATTTGAATTCAATTTATGGATCATGGTGAAGTAATAGATTGTTGAGATTGGTATTTTTGGTCAAATTTGGGTAGCATAGTCAAGTTTCAACTTCATAGACAAGTGCATGTGCAATCTTATGTGTATAGGAAAAATGTTATTGAATACAAATAGAGAACTAAGCGGTGCATACAAAATGATATAAGCCTACTTGTATAGTAGTACGATGCATTACCAATGTACTCTAGCATCAAAGAATGGATAATTATTAAAGGTCCTTCAACAAACACATGCATTTCATGTATTATAGTGAAAATAAACATTGAGAAAGCTTCAAAAGAATTTACAACCTATATTGAGATCAACTCATCACATATAGCATGCATACTCTTGAGCATAACATGAGAAATATATATGAATCTATTAAATGCATAAGAAATTCCTAGAGACACTTTAAATTTAGTGAGAGGCTAGGCAACAAAACACATCTTATCAAATATTTACAACATACATATGTGTTTAAAATTGAAACTTAGACTATAAGACGTATGCTCTAGAATGTACCAAGAATAGGGGACATAGACTTCCCTAACAAAGCTAATTTCTCTACCCCCTTATAAAATTAGAAAATCTTACACATATATATGCAAAATACCTCACATATATATACAAAATACCTCATGGAAATCCCATGAACTACTAACAATTGTACTAATCTTCCATACTTGATCATTTAGACTAAATCAAATTGGAATTGCGTAGTTCTCAATGCCAGAAGATATTTTAAGAGCTCATGCCTTACCCTGCTTATAATTGTTTGGTAGATGCTTGCGTGAAGGATTCGCTCAAGTGTTTGACATTGTGCAATCCGAGATGAAAGATTTGGAAGCTATGGTAAAGAGAGTTCAATATATAATATACTTACTCCAGTGCAATAAAACATTGTCAAAACTTGAGAATTTCATGTTAAAAATAGCTCTCTCAAACACATTTTCTCAATATTATAATATACTATTTATTGCTTCATACACAGATATTTACATGCTTTGGAGATTGATGGTAGAGGGGATTCTCTTTAAGGACTTAATGAGAAGATAATAAAATGATTTAAAAAATCCCAAGCTACCAAATGTTCAATGTGGTAGACTTTGCAAGCATGCAACATTGGCTTGGTGTTATTCTATAAAATCATTTGAACTAAGCTTTTATCGACATTTTTTTATAAGTTGATAACTACTTTGAAAACGACGATAAGAAACTCTTCAAAGGTTCAAGATAAAAATAGTATGGAGGTGGTTATTAAAACCTATGAAGACATTCATTGAAGCAAAGATATGACATAGATGCAAGAAGAAATGGGAGGATGATGAGAGAGGCATGCGGTTGAAAAGTTTCTTTCAAATTTTGTAGTGTCAAGCACCTTAATGGGCATGCAGGCAAAGCATGAAAGCATACAAAAGAAGGTGAACTACTTAACAAAATTTCATAGATTTTCTCAATGAAAAAGTTGAAGAATTTAGGTTTTACAACACAATTACAAGGTTGAAAAGGTTCCTAGGATTGAAGGGTCAAATAGTGAAAAGGTCGGAAAAAGGATTGAAACTTTATTACTTAGAAAATTAGAAAAATCACAAAAATAACATATGAAAATTGATAATAAAAAAAATGTATTAATGTCTAGAGATAATAATAGCCCAAACACTTATATCCTACAATATTTAGAGTGGCACTATCTTTAAATTCTTCATGGACTTGACCTCTGAGTTTGAATGGTGTATGACTCCAAGATATTAGTCGTTGGGCGTATTTTCCCCAATTCTTTCCTCATGTGTAAGATCTCCCCAACACCATGCTCAACTCTTTAAATCCAGCTAAGCTAAAGATATTTGACACAAAAAGTGGAGGACATGTTAGAGTTTTCTTATGATGGACTACTATCACCATGACGTCTCAACCTAGAACCTCCTTGATGGACGATGGAATAGGGGTCTATAGAAAGAATACACATCGCTGAAAAGATCGAGTTGAGCCTAGTGACCTAAAATTGAACATCCAAAAATAAAAGTGCGGAACTAAAAAAAGTAAAAGAAAAATTAACACGGAAAAATGTTTAATCAATGACAGTTTTAAGTAACAATAAGATCTCTATGCTGGAAATTAAAGAACTTATGAAATTTAAAGTAGTGAGTTTCTAACTTACATCTTTGTGGCCTCACATCTCACAGCACATAGGACATTGGTTGAATGTCGCCGCTATTTCTTTCCTTTTTTCAAATTGCAGAGCTTGCAAATAAATTGAAAAATTAAAGCAAATTGAATGAAGATTTCAAAGAAACACCAAAAATAAACAAAAAGTGAGGCAGTTAATTTTCTTCTAAAGAAATTTATGT
Organism: Sequoia sempervirens; assembly: GCA_007258455.2. Classification (NCBI taxonomy): domain Eukaryota; kingdom Viridiplantae; phylum Streptophyta; class Pinopsida; order Cupressales; family Cupressaceae; genus Sequoia; species Sequoia sempervirens. The sequence continues at coordinate 176,312 of VDFB02352451.1, read as the reverse complement.
TTCACTATGAAATTTGCATGGGACTGTTATACACATCTCACGAAAGGCTGCAAAAAATTCGCCTCAACTTGAGAGGAAATAATCATAATCAAACTATGAAATATTTTTTTCCCTCACCTTGTCTCATGCATGTCTCTGCCAATTTTCGATTGTGGCCTTTCCTTTTGCCTCCCACCACAATCTAACATGAGCTAAAAGTGGAGTAAATATCATGTTTAATATTCACTTTATCTGCAATTCTGTTAATTCGCCTTTAATTGCATATTTAAATAAAACAACTACTAGCATATATATTATTTATAAAATAATATTATATAAAAACCATCAAAAATGCATTTCATTCATAAAAAAAATTAGCACAAATGTATGCAAAAAAACAAACTAACATTTTCCGTATTCAACCATTCACACCTCTTCGGCATACCCATCAACAAAAAAAAGCTTATCTATCTTTTTCGTGTATTTGAATTTATATTAATTATAAATTCATTCATTATTCCATTTCAAATTCACAATATAATATAAAAAAACAGTTATCCTTTAGCCTTCGGGTATATAAAACATCATTCCATTGAAAAGATAAAAACTTTGAAAGATCTATAAGAAAATAGAGAACACAAATCTTTGAGTATGATCTAGGTGACATATAAGTATAATATATATCCACCCAATTAATTGGCCATATAATCCCTCTCAAATATTTAGGAAAGCCAAACATGTCAAGAAAAAAGCAAGAAAATATATTCTTTATTTGAATGTTTTTTTGAAATTGAACCGTAGATTTTTGGGTAGGTCTTATAGGCTACTCTTGCACTCTTAGGATGTTTCACCTAAAAGGAGAGAGATAAACCCCACTCAAAAGATCTAGCTAGGTTCACTCAAATTATGCAATATACGATGTAATTCAGACTAAATGAGATGATCTAAATGCAACTGGATGATCTATGTGACTGATTATGAATGCAAGACCTAAGAATTATGCAATGTTGGAAAATGTGATATGCAAACATGAACTATGAATGAACAAATGTAAAACAAAAATGAAGAAGGTTGATTCAGAGTGCACCTGGGTAGAGAATGGAGAATTTGTAATCTTCTGAATATTGTCTAAGATTACTGCAAATCACTAGTGGGACTCATTCACCACTGATGGCGAATCAGTCCTACTTCTGATGAAAACTATGAGAAACTAGTTTCTGAGTGTCGGGATCCAAAATCTAACAAAATTTGGATTTCCAGCCTTAAGGTGGGACTCATTCGTCATTGATGGTGAATCATTCCTCTCCCAAAATTCTAAGAAATTAGGGGACAATTCTACAACACCAGATCTGAGGTTGTCTGCTTGTCGGGTTGACGAAGTTAATTCTATAGAAAATTGATAGACTGTCTTCTCCACACTTGAAATAAGATTGATTTGACTTAAAGCACCTTTTTGACTTGTGGACCACCTTTCAACACCTAATTTCTTGTCAAATCTACATACACAAGTCTGCAAATACACATGCAAGAGGGGGGAAATGGTTGAGGGTTAGAGAATAGGGGTTTGCCTTGGTCAAACCCCGCATTAGTAATCAAACCCTTAATAAGAAATGGAATGGAAGAGAATGATAAACAAATAACATGTAAATACTATTAACTTACCAAACCCTTGTTGAAGAAATATGAAGATATAACAATGGCTGCTCCAAAATACTTGATTAATGATTGATTCAATGATGAAAAGTGCTTGAATGCTTGGATGAATGTATGAATAAGTGAACTTGATGAATGGGTGAATGAATGGGTGAATGCGGGGTTGAAATGAGAAGAAAAAAACTTATTTAAATACACACTTGTGCCTTAGTAACCCGATGATACCTCATCACAGGCCGACATAAGGTTATTTTAAATAAAAACCTGAAAGAAAATTTGAAATATTTTGAATTTTGAGCCAAGAGGGACTCATTCACCACCCATGGCAAATGGGTTCCACCTTGGACTTGAATTTGGGTGTTGGGAATTAAGTCACATTTAATGTTGTTTGTCGGGTTTACATTCAAAAAAACACTTAATTAAGCCTTATAAGGGCATAAAGGGGTCAAATAAGGCATAAGAAAGGTGTAAATAGTGAAATTATGCCTAGAAAAGTGTGAAATCTTGTTACAAGACTTTACAACAATTCAAAATAGGACTTGATAAGTGATGAAAAGTTGATTTTTAGGTGATTTGCAATGAATAGATTCTAGAAAAGTGTAGAAGTGTTTTACAACACTTCACAACACCTTCACAAGATGCCATAATTTGAATTTTAAGGACCTAGTGTGCATGGTCAAGCCACATTACTTCAATAAATCAAACCAAACATCATGAAGAGAGACCTAAAAGGCCATGAAAATGACAAGGGGGCATTTTTCTACAACACAGAAATAAAAATTATTCTAAGTGAAACACAATAGAATGAATTAAATTTATAGAAATGATAATTGTATTAAGTCAATGAGTATATTGTTTACATCAAATATTTTCTAAAGATTTGAGTCTATTTTCTTCTACTTTTCTAAAGCTTGACGAACTCAAAAATCTATGTTCTCAAGCAATCTTTTGTCAAGAAAACTCATTTCATTAATTAATATGTATCTGTTATGTGTTATTTCCTCTTGGAAACTTGTTAATCTTGTTCCTTCTAGTTCTTTGAATTCTCGAATTGGAATTCTCAATTTAAAATGTATAGTTGTTGCTCTTATAATAAATGTTGCAACTCCAATTGGTGCAAGTAAAAGCAAGGGCGATTGATGTGGCATTGAAGCATTCTAAAGCACTTCACTTATGGTGCCTATCACATATATTTACCTATTCCTATTGTCCCTTGAACTATAATTAACAATGGATAATTATTTTGATTTAAGTGGTAGTGTGAAATGATAATGTTAACTGCTTTTCCTTGTTTACTGTTGAGGTTTCCATAGTTGACAAATTGTGGTATATCATTATGAATCAACATACCATTTGTTTTCATACTAGTAGAAAAATTGATTGCTTCATTTGTGTATTGTTCACTTTGAAATCCATGGGATCAATTTATTTGTTTATCTATATCTCTCCTTCCCAACATATCTATCTCTAAAATTTGCATAATTTGACCATGATGAATTCTAGATATAATTTCCCATTCATGCTTTGTAGTAGTTTGTTGGATAGTGTCATTGTCTTCAATATCAAAATCATTCATGTTCTCAACATTTTCATTAACTATTATTTCTTGCACATGCCATGCATTATAAATGAATCTCCCCTAGTTTGATACAATGGATTCATTGTTGATACCAATATCTAGTTGAATGTCATGAAATGGTTTGCAAAGTAACAATTATGAGAAGAAAAATTCAAACCATTTATCTAAGTCATGTGTAGGAATAGATTGAAATCTCATAAACACTCTTACAATGGCTACTTTTTTTCTTGCATTCTATTTATTTTCTCCTTTTTTGTAGGATTATATATCCATGATTTTGCTACATCTATAAATGACACATGTAATGCCCAAAACTGACTATCAAGAATATAGCTAAGGTCATAACACCAATACCAAATTTTAATTCACAACACAAGACAAACTCACAAAACTATGCTTTTCCAAAAAATATGGGGACCTAAAGGGCTAGACCTAATTCCTGGGGCTCGTCGACAGCCTTGCCTACATATATAATTCGCAAAGGAGCCGTAGTTCAACACAAGACTTCAACCAACACTCACTTGGTCGGATGATAAAAATTGAAACTCTCACAATTGATTTGACAACAATATACTCATGTACTTAATGTTACCGGTTCAACTATGCTAGGGAACACAAGTTCAAGGTCAAGGATAATGACTAGACCCACATATAGAACCTCTTAATTAATCTTAGAAAACAACTAGATGGCACACACACAACCATCATGTGCAACCCAACTCTCAATATTTTACCCTTATACTTGACAAAAAAAGGAGAACAAAAAGATAGAAGTGCTCACATATTGTTCTTGAAACTATACATTTAATTCTAGTCAATAAATAAGTATAATGAAGAAAAGACATATTATCAAATAGTGTGACATATTAGATATCATTTCCTAAATCTCATCTATAAATTAACAACTTTTGTTTTCTCTTATAGTACTGAAGGGATTTAGTTATTTTTGGAAATTAAATGTAGGAATATATATAAGCAAAGAAATAGCTTCATTTTAATAAATAATAAAATAGAATAAAAATATCTGATTATCATCTCTAGTAGTTTTGTCTCTCTCTTTTTTTGACTATGTACATTTCATAAAAAGATAATGTATTCTAATTGAACATATCAGTAACCAATTCCTTCTTTAATCTATTTACAAAATAAAAATGAAATATAAAGAAAATATATTAATAAGGACTGATTCACTTTAAAAATAGATCATCAATTAAAATTTTAATACTCATAAGTAAATAATTATATCATATTATAAACTCTCACAAAGAAATTTGACAATAAATCAAACATATAATCATTCTACAAATTTCAATTTGCAGATTGTAATTAAAAAAAATGCATTGTTAAAATAGTGATAACTTTTATGATATTAAACCAAATTTTAAACTTCAATATGATTTGAAAAGGGGAAAGAATGACAGACAAAACCCACAAATATTTTTTTTATAAAATCAAACCAATAAAGAGCAGTTTTGACTGCAATTAAACTCACTAGATTTCTATAAACTGGCAGCAATACAAGACGATACTAAAATGAACATAACTCTCACTCGGTTTCACCAAATTGAAAAGTTTAATATGTTTTGGAATGGGGAAAGAGTGAGGAACAAAAACCCATAAAGCATTTATCATGGATCCCAATTGTGTGCGAGCAGTTTAATGTTGATTTAATCACAACTTCAATGAAAACGTGATTTACCACATGATAAGGAAAAATGAGACTAATCTATTTATTTGCAAAATCTATAATGATATTTAGATTGACTTATATTGTATATGGTGTTTACGTTTCAAATGTATTGTTTTGGTGTTTGGTTTCATAATTCTTGAAAAATGATTAAATGAATAAAAATAATAGATCCTCATCATTCTCCATGCATAATAATTCCTAACCCATCTTCTTTTCCATTGAAAAAAATAATAATCTCTATCATCTTCCCAAATATGTTTGAAGTTTGGAGCTCATATGTAAATTCATTTTCTGTTAGCAAGAACACGAGTTGATACAAAATTATAGCCACAACTTTTTAGACCAATTTATAATTACCTTTTTCCTTATGAGGCAAATTTAAAACATCAAAAGTTAACAGCCTGACCTACAAATCTCAAGAAACAACAACATACAAGAATATATGTGCAAGTAGAGCTATTACTATGTTTTACCTAATTTATCCATAATTTTTTACCGATTTTCACATTCTCTTCTATTTTTAACCAAACCCAGATTTAATTATACAAATGGCTATTCAAAAGGAGGCGTTAACCAAGACTTGCAGCAGTGTTTGAATTGTTTTGGATTGTCATTTGAGCTTTTAGATCGAGGCTAAAAATTTCTTCACCCTTAACTGACTAAGGCTAAAAAATATATTTTTAGATCTCAAGACCCGTTTACAGATGCATTAACAATCTTCTCCAATTTTCTCAATTTCAATTTTCTAAGAGTTTGTAAAATAAATTTGCACTTTCAAATACTAATATTTACTACAAATCATAACAAAAATAAATAAATAAATAAATTGCTAATAAATATATACTTATCTGTAATGCTTATATTTTATAGTTCCTTGGCCACTTCACAATCACCATTTTGCTTGGATTCAACATCATGGCTAAAGTCAATGTTTGGCTCACCATCTAGGGCTAAGACATGAACTTTCTAAATACTTGCATGTATCTGTTCTCCTTGAAGAATTTGGACATCAACCTTATTTCTGAATTGATTGGGTTAAATAAATATGATAGCAAATAGCAAATAAATATTCGTAACTCTTATCAATACCACACATAGAAATTGCAGCAAACAAAAACTAAATATCATTTTTTTCAAAACAAGAAAACTAAGCTCCCCCGAAGAGCATACATATCTCATGTTTAAATAGAATAATAGCCTTACAACAACCTCCAAAAAAAAAAAAAACTAAAAAAAATCTTTAAAAATAGAAAAAAACTAATTAAAACAATACACTTTACATGCATTCGCATGTGGTAAAGATTTAGGAAGCTTTAAAACGAAAAAAAAACAAAGCAAACTTAAATTTCTAAAATGGAAACAGTAGCTTTTGCGCCAACAAGAATAATAAAAATCTTTAAATTTATGCCCTCGACCTTACATGCCTTTTTTTCAAACCTTTTCGATTTATTTGAACTATATTTCTAATAAGAGTTTCTTTATTGACCAAACATTCTATCTTTTATAAAATACAAAATTAGTAAAATATTATAAGCAATATTTTGTACTCATCCATTTGCTACTTTTTCTTAATCAATAATGATACTATTTTTTAATGAATATCATGCTAATTCTAGTCAACCACTAACATTTCTTCTTTTATTTTCTATTCAATCATTATCAAGCATATGAGATCTATATAAAAAATATAATTCATAATTTTGAAGTTACCAATAATAGTATCTATTTATTTTTAACTATGAACAATACCATTAGAAACAAAAGTCATTAATTAATTCATCGACTCTATAATAATAATTGAGTATTAGTGATAGCAATAATATTATGCATGCAAGAACTATCAAAAATATTTAATTTACATGATTGCATGAGTAATGTTTGTCTAACTTATAACTTTGATATCCTTCCAAACATAGGGAAAAAAACATATCATTTCTATTATGATTACAGAATTCACACATGTATTTATCATCCCTTTACCACTTGAACATATTGGGAGGTGTTTGTCGATAACTTACCTATCATGGTTCTTTAGATGCACTGAAGGTGACCTTACACACATCCTCCATAGTAAGAGGTCTATTTCTATATGAATCAATGAAAAAAAAAATCTTTATTGTTGTTTTCATCAGTTACAAGTACATGTTTGAACACTTCAGTAGAAACATTTAGATTGACAATTTTTTTGTTACTTTCCACCAATGGAAGCTCTAGGAGCATGTGACTTGTTTCTTGATCTCCAATATCCCTTTCTATAATTGTTTTAGTTAGGATGTTTTTATAAGCTCTTGTAGCTAAATCATCTACATTTTCCAAATTTGCAAGACACATTAACATTTGTTGGTATGTTTCGGAACTTTTCTTTTATTTTGCTACATACTTTGCAATATATTTAATTACAACATGTTTTGATAGAATAGGTTTACAATCTATATTTTCTCTCCACAATTGTAATATATAGTGATTGTGAGAGTTAAATCTATCATCATTCCTTTCAAGATTAATTTTTTTTCACCTATTTCTATATCTTCATATAATTTGGATCCTTCTAAATTTAATGGCCATGGAGCATTATACCTGTAAGGCATATAATTTATATTAAATTATATATATTTATTACATTATAAGAACACGTGTTTATAACTTAATTAATAGTGCTTATTCAAACTTTTACCTACAAACCATTCTTCCTACTTTTTTGTGTAGGAATGCACCTTCTCTACAAATTGTACGCCTTTCTACAGTGTTTGCAATTCCAGGCCCATAGCTCTTATTGATATCTAAATCAACAAGTTGTCTAGTGTTATTAATCTTTTTTATCTCAACTTCTCATTCCTCATTTTCTCTCCTATAAATAGGTCACTATTTGGAGACAAATGGATCCATCTTTTATTGCAAACTTATGTTTTTGAATTTACTCACATCCATACTCTCAATTTGCACACATTTAGCTTATTTTCAGTTTGTTTTAGTTGCATAATAGCTTGAAGCTTTCATTAATGGCTTCCATGGATCCATCCTAGTTTGTAAATAAATTAGGGTTTTCATCTTTTAGCATCATTTTAGCTTAAATTAATCTTATATTAGCTTATATTATCTTAGAAATTGTATAGTTAGTTCATTTATAGCATAAAATCATAGTAACTTAGCTCGCATCATATTCATTTTGTGCATAATTTAGGTTTTTAATACACCAAATACCATGGTTTCAACAATTCTCTTCCATAGAATCGACTGAAACAAGCTCACTATCATGGGATTGGGAAAGGGTCATTGGTCCACATCAACACAACACCAATTCCACAAAAAGATAAAGTTTCAATAGATTAAAGTAGATATTTTCTTTAGAGATTTCATAAATTTACAATGTTATGTTTTTTTGATAAAATGTTTACTTTCAATTTTAATTGATTGATATTGTTGAGATTCGAGTATTGGTGGCTTCGTTATGCTTCAATTCATCATGGATCAAGTATAATTTGTCCCATACCAGTATTTTGCATTGAAAAATACAAAGGGAGAGGAAGTCATGTGGACCATGTTAAATATTTTAACATCATGTACATGGACGTCACCTACAATGAGTCCTATTTGATGCACCTCTTTCCATGATGCTTGATAGGCCCAGCCATTGACTGGTTTCCTCAATTTCCTCCAGGTATCAAAACCTTCCAAGGAATCACTGATAAATTCATAGATCACTTCTCCTTTAACCTTGATGTGGATGTAAGCCTTGAAGATTTGTACACTCTTAAAAAAAACAAAGGAGAATCTTTTTCCAAATTCTTAGAATGATCCAAGATTTAAAGAGCTAGAAAAAGTAAGTGGACCATTCCCAACGAGCAACAAGTGCGGATCATCATAGAAAATGTTGATCTAGATCTGTACTTCCACTTGAAGATGCATTTTATTACCTCTTACGATGAGCTTGTCCCTAGATCCCTTAACATTGAGTGTGCTCTAATCTCACAGGGAAATACTCAAGCATACAAAGACAACTACCCATCAACCAATTCAAATGATAAGCCTCGTGTCTAGGCTAAGAACAAGAACGTGAAAAATGATGGCATGGTAGATGCTAAGGTGATACTAAGTTCTCCTAGGCAAACAACAATCAAACAACTAATGCTCAACCAAGCATACAACAAGCTACACCATCACAAAAAACTAGGTCAATAAAATTGAAATGCAACAAAGACAAACCCCTAACAGGAACAACTATCCAAAATATAAATACACATATTTTTCATAACCTATCAAAGCTATCATGAAGAAATTGGTAGATTCAAACTTGATAAGACTTCCCAATTTTGAAAACTACCAAGAACCACAAAATAAACCACCCTAGTTCAATGAAAAGATCTTTGTGACTTTCACAAAATCAAAGGACATCAAACATCAAACTGCATGAGGCTTAAAAATATTATCCAAGATCTTATTGAAAATGGATACATATTTTTTGAGGTACCAACCGGCAACCAAGATCTTAAGATATACAAGAACCCTATGCCAAATCATAGCAAAGGAAAAAACAATGGAAAAGGTAAGGATTGCACAAACTTGTAGCGTGTCTATTCCAATGTAGTCGCTTCTTGTGATAGTGTCATCACTGTTGTCACCATCAAAAGGCCTAGTACAAAATTTGGAGTCACCACACGATGTGGCAAAGTCACCATCCAAGGAGTTCCATCTCAACCTAGGGTGCAACCTACTTTTCCAACATCAAGCCCTAGCAAGAAAAGTCTCCTAGATCAACTCAAGAAGACCCTCACGCAAATCTCTATCTTGGAACTATTAAGGCTATCCCCCGCACACAGGGAAATCTTAGAGAAGGCCTTATCTTCATCATCTACCCTTGATGATATGGATACAAAAAAATTTCAAGCTATGATAGGGCATATCACTATCCCTCATCTTCTCACCTTCTCATAACAAGACCTACCATCACAACAATCTCATAACCATGCTTTACACCTTGAGGTCATTGTTCATAAGAACAAGGTTAAAAGATTCTTAGTATATGGAGGTGCTCGTATGAACATTTGTACCTTACAGTTGATCAAGAATTTGGGTTATTCAGAAGATGCTATTGAGAAAGAAAAGAGTACAACCATCAGAGCATATGGAGATCAAGAGTGGGTATCTCAAGGAATCATCACACTACCCATTCAAGTAGGGCCCATAATTCCAAATAATACATGCCAAGTGTTATACCTTGATCTCCCCTACAACATCTTGCTTGGTTGACCATGGATCCATGCCCTAAAAGCTATAGCTTCAACCTACCACCAATGTGTAAAGTTTCCTTCTGAGGAAAAAGAAGTTACCATCCATAGAGATCCTGAGCCCTTTTACTACTACAAGAATCTTCAGGCCAAGTTATATAAGATTCCCCAAATACCCAAGAATGATGAAGGTCCTACATCCTCCTCCTCATTCATTGATCCATCATCCCTTTAATCTACCTCAAAAACAAAAACACCCATTATGCAGAACATTCTCGACATCAAAGCAGTGATCCAAGATTATGGTTGTGGAAAATATAAGCTAAAGAAGGATACTATTGTGTTGGGGGAGCTATTTCTTTCTCCCAAATCCCATGGGAAACCTGCACCTATCAAAAAAGTGGTCGAAACAATAAAGATGGCAGCAACCAACTTCACCACTTGGGGATTTGAACAAAGATGATGTTAATAAGGAGGATGTCTCTAAACTACTCTATCAAGATGACCGACCTATGACCATTCTTCCTATGGAAGATGACAATAAAGGGTTACAGCTAATGAAGAGTTGGTAATATTGCAAGAATGAGAAACTGGGAAAAAATGACAATGGTTTGCTAGAACCCATCATTCCTGACAGATGCCCAAAGAATCTTGGCCTAGGATGTACTACTTCCAAGGTTACCTTTATTCGAAAAGGTACTTCTGTTAAATGAGTTGAGGCTTCCTCTTGGTTACCAACATCATGTGATACTACCCTAGATGACTTCCCCCTTAACATTGTTGACCTATTTGAGAATAACTCTCTCTTCATGATGTCCACAAAATCTTTCACCCCTAATGACCAAACCACAAAAATAAGCCTAGCATAGCCCCAACTCATTGACTAGGACCAACAAGGGCAACCGATTCTAGATTTATTCAAAAATGATGAAGCAATCTCAGAATTCATGGGACCTCGTGACAACTTACCATGGGTAGATCACAAGGCTAGTTTTGATATAGAGCTAGACACAGGGGCATACTATGGGGAGACAATTGAATCCTTCAATCACAAAATTGATGACATGCAACTAACATGTAGATCTTTGAGTCAAAACCACATTGTGACACTTTCTGATCCTAGAATAGTAAAAATAAAGCACACATTTGAGGGTGAGAACCTCTCTAAGGTGCCCAAGGATGAGAGATTCATTCTCCCCCTTAGTGCAATGCATCCAAAGAAGTCAACAGTGCTAGCAGAAAATGCCACTCCAATAAATGTGGGAACAGAAGAAGCACCCAAGATCATTTTCTATGTCGAATCCTCACTAGATGAAGAACATAAAAAACCTAGCAGCGTTCTTGAAAGAGTGAAGATCCAACTTTACATGGCCGTACATAGATATGCCAAGCCTTGATCCAGAAGTGTTTGTGCATTATTTAGCAATCTATCCTAGAGCCAAACCAGTGAAGCAGAAATTGAGAAAGATGCACCCTCAAATAGCACTCTTGGTAAAACTTGAGTTACAAAAGCTTCTGGATGTTGGATTCATTTGACTGATAGATTATCCTGAGTGGGTTTCAAACCTGGTACCAATTTCCAAACCAACTGGGGGCATTAGAATATGCACATATTTCAGAGATTTGAACAAGGCATGCCCAAAGGATGTTTTCCCTCTTCCTAACATCGACATCATCATGGATTTAACAGTTGGACATGAAATTCTATCACTCATGAATGGTTTTTAAGGCTATAATCAAATCATGATCGCTAAGGAGGATCAACACAAAACTACATTTACTTTTCCATGGGGAACATATTGTTGGAACATGATGCCATTTCAGCTAAAGGACATAGGAGAAAATTATCAAAGAGCAATCACCCTCATCTTTCATGGAATGCTCCACAAAATAGTTGAAGACTATGTAGATGATATTTTGGCCAAATCAAAGAAAAGGAGTGAGTACATAGATATATTAGGACCCATCTTCAACAAACTTGAAGAGTATAAGGTATGGTTGAACTGAAAGTGTCTTTGGGGTTACATCAGAAGCTTCTTGGCTACATCGTATCACAAAGAGGGATAGAGATTGATCCAACTAAAGTCAAATCCATCCTAGACATGGAACCACCACAAATGTTGAAGCAAATGAGAGGGTTACAAGGAACATTGCAATCCATTAGAAGGTTGATAGCACAACTATCAAATAAAATCTACCCTTTCTCAAACCGTCTTCATAAAGGAATAACTTACAAGTGGGATGAGAAGTGTGATAAATCCTTCTAGTGGATCAAGGACTACCTATTGACACCTCCAATACTCATGTCGTCGATACCAAAAAATCCATTGATCCTATATATCTCAGTAACCTCAGTAACACTAAGTGCTCTTCTAGCACAACATGATGAAAACAGAAAGGAAAGAGTTATATATTACATCAGCAGGACCTTGGTAGGCTACGAAATGAATTGTTCATCCATTGAGAAATCATGCTTAGAAGTTTTTTTTACTTCACAAAATTTCAGACATTACATGTCAAATCAAATCAAGCTTATTGCAAAGATCGGCCTATTGAAATATTTGTTATCCAAAGCAACTCTCATTGGATGAATGGAAAAATGGGTGATGATCTTAATTGAATTTGACATAGATTATATGGAACACAAGGAAATTAAAGGACAAGTTAGCAAAAGCACCTATCTATGCATAGAACCCTTTGATATACTGCTGCAAAGAATCACTGCAATAACTTTGATGGAGTAACACTAGAATCCTTAATTCGGCAAGAAAGGAAAGATATCTTTGTTTACAAGAAACCATAATGGAATCACAAATGCAACAGAAGACCTAATGCCAAGGAACACTGGAAAACTCACATACTAGATCAACCCTGGAATCTATGAAGCAACGGGAGAGGAAAAAGATGCCCCCCATAAGAGGGAATGATATGATGATAGAATCTGGAAGCTGTGTATCTCGATGCCTATGCCAAACTGTGACTAAAACTGCTCCATGGGAACAAGTACCATAAAGATTCTAGAACATTAACCATAAAATTAATGGCCCTCAAACTCGGATGGATGTGACCCAATGCAAATCAATGACCTTAGGATTTCAATCTAAAGTGTAAACCAATACAAACCAAAATGTGTCCAGCTATGAGAAAGATGAGGCCAAAAGAAACAACAGAATCTAGATACAACTCATGCAAGTTGTCATCAATATGAAGATGAGATCAAAGTACATGCAATGCAACTACACTCTAATCAATTTATTATGCAAGAAGCCCCCCAATGGAACTTTATATCAGTTCATTTATTCCAATACCCAATGATTGTAAAAGGAGAGAATGCAAAGCATGCATAAACTATAGAGAAAATGTAAACCTAGTGCATGAAAACAAAAATGAGTGCATGCACAAACCAATGTTCACATATGCCTCTATGATGAAAATTAACCTCAAATTTGTGTAGATGAAAAAACCAGATTTCTGATGATATCTAGTTTGCGAAAATCTGACACCATGACCAAAAGTTATGAATTTTTCAAAAAAGTTGAATTTAGCTTGCAGGAACGGGTTTTCTAGCTAAAAAAGTTTACTTCTGATTTGATTTCTGAAAAATATATTCGTAATGAGTAGATAAAAACATAAACCTAGAAATATTTTGAAGCTAAAAGAAAAAATTAGAAATCGTTTTTTGATCTAGCAAGTAGAAAATGAACAAATATATTTTTTTTAACCTTTGAAACTAGGAGTAAAATGTGACACGCCAATTTTTGTACAGCTATTTTCTTTAGATCCGTGCAAGATATCAAAAATATAAAAGACACCCAGTTTAGATTTTGACCCTAGCTAAAAAACCTAGAAATCATTTTTCCTAAAATTGAGTGGAAGCTGGATTTCTAAAGCAAAAAATGAAAAACAACTTTAATAAAAAGGTTGCTTGCATCTAGCAAAAATTTCATGCTAAGATTAATCCCTCATATCTGGGAAGAAGTCTGTAGCACTAAAGCTTTGATACCATGTAGGAGTTTAGGTGAACTCCTCAAACAACCCAGAATCACTTGCAAGAAAAAATAACTTCCACAAGAGAGAAATGGCAGAAATATCATGTTATCATTAAGATGCAAGAATGCCAAATTGAATATGAGATGATTACAAATGTACAAAATTCCTTGAATATATAGGCATGAGTGAAAACCTAAAATGTGTAAGATGTTGCCAAGTGTTAAAATCACACAAAATGTGACAACATGTGAACCCTATATAGGAGATGATAAAAAGATAGAGATAAGTTCTAGAAGGACAACTCATCTTCTAGAAGGAATCTTATCTCCTACAAACAAGGAAGGGAGAATTACCCCACTATTAAATGATTTATCTAATTATGCAACCTATGACTTAATTAATTAAATGCAATACCTAAGTTAACTTATGCTAGTGTAATTAAATAACTAATTACACCACCAAGGCATGCATAGATTCCATCTTGCAAATTATATCTCTTGCTAAGTGTTCTATGCAGGATTGGGTATTCTTCAATGGACTAAAGAATACTAGGGAAGCATCACTTTGTGGTTGGGTGGAAAAGCACCTCAACCATGTTCTTTTCCACCAGTGGAGGTGAGCTATCAAAAAGGAATCATATTGGAATCCTAATTGTGTACTTGTATTATTGATGTTGTAGTGTAGAAAATTGTGCACTCTTGAAAAAAGTGGAAATTTCACACTTAATTTGGACCTATTTTGGCACCTTTGCATTAATTACCCTTTAAAATCACCATTTATAGGCCCCTAAGACCCATTATTTTGGATCTCAAGGCTCATTTCACTCAAAAATCATATAAAATCACTTAAATCCAAAAAAATCTTGAAAACCCACCTCAAAAAGCTAATGTGAGACTCATTCACCACCTTGGCCAAATAAGTCTCCTTAGGTGGGATTCATTCACCAAGTATGGCGAATGAGTCCCATTTGGGGTCTTTTTCAAATTTGAGCAGAAATTCATCAATTTAATTCAAGTTTTTGGTGAATGCCACCCTTTGGGATCTAAATAATGGTCAATTACCTATTTATTCCTATAAAAGCAAGTTTCTAAGTCATTTTCATCATCTCTAAGAACTTTGAGCAAGTATTTTCAAGTATCAAGCATCAAGAATCTTCAAGCAAGCTTTCACAAGAGCATTCCAATTCCAAAAGCAAGAAAAGTTGACGCATTGGAGTAGCATTAAAGCATTTTTTTAGCTCTTCAAGCTCACTTTCAATCAAGATCTAGCATCATCAAGGGTTGATTATGGATGCCTATGGTGAATCATGATGGATTCTAGGTTGGGAAGGTGCAAATAGCCATCAAGCCAATCCTAAAGACTTGTTTCCTAAGTGATTCTTGTGGACACCAAAAAAGAATCCCTTTTTCCTTGATTGATTTGGGAATAATTAATGATAAATTTGACTTAATATCACCTTAATCTAGTGTTGTAATGTGTTTTACACATTCACATTGGATGTTGTGACTTTCTAGGCTATGTGGACCTCATTTTAATGTTGTAGAGTGTATTTAATCACACTTTCACATTGGACTTTGTGTCCCTAGCCCTAATTACCCTTTATATCATCATTAATAGGCCCCTATGGCCCCATATTGTGCATCTTGAGGCTTATTTTAATCAAAGACTCAATAAAATCAACATAAAAACTAAAATTCTTCATTCCCAACATCCTAGCTGGAAAAGTAGCCCCTATGGGATCCATTCGCCACTTTGGGGGAATGAGTCTCATCCAAGTGGGACTAAGTCACCCAAGATGGCGAATGAGTCCCATTTGGGCCATTTTTGAGGTTTGAGTGGGAAAAATTGGGTTTTAAGTTTAATTTTCCTCCATGTTGGCCTTGGGGATCAAATTAGTAGGCATTTTAGGTGGATTGCCTATATAAAAAATATTTTAAACCATAATTCATGTTTCATTCATCATTCACTCATCATCCATTATCCATCTCAAGTCAAGCGAGCTATGGTTTTAGCATTTTAAGTCATCAATATAGTTTTATAAGGCATTCAGGGGTAGATTCTTCATCTATTGTTTCAAAAATTCAAGATCTATCATCATGGAAAGTTTCTAATTCCTTCATTTCATGTTCATGATTCATCTTATTTCTTCATTTGGTTTAATTACCTAAAATGGGTTTAACCAAGGCAAACCCCCATTCCCTAACAATAAACATTCTCATATATATATATATATATATATATATATATATATATATATATATATATATATATATATATATATATATATATATATATATATATATATATATATATATATATATATATATATATATATATGCATGCATATATAATATATATATATATATATATATATATATATATATATATATATATATATATATATATATATATATATATATATATATATATATATATATATATATATATATATATATATATAACATTTTTTGCAGGTCTAAGTTGTTTGGCTTTAGAAGAGATCAATGAAGAATAGATTGCAAACTTGTTGAAGTTATCTCCTTATTGGTTGGGTCAAAATATCTGTAAAATGTCACTTATAGTGTTGGAAATCAAGGTTTTAGATTCAAACACCTGGGGGAATAGAAAGAGTAGATCGAGAGCTTTTGTTTCCACTTTCAGGTTTTCAAAAAATCCAAAGTGGACTCATACCCTATTTTTCAGAGATTTTTGCAGATTTAGATACCCATTTAGCTAAAATAGGCTCTGAAATAGTTTTCTAGATCTAGGACTAAGTTTCCCAAATTCGTGTATGAGTCTCAGTTGGCTTCTGCATAAGGATTTTCAACATTCCAAACCTTCATTTTATCCTTCTTTAGTTTCCAGGGGCACACCTTTAGTTTCATCAATTTTTTTTACAGTTTGCTTCCATTTCTAGGTCATTTTGCATATCATAGGCGTGTTTTGAAACACTTTGCATTTTCTTAGGTTTGCATTAATAATCAATCTCCTTTATCACTTCCCAGCCTTAAGAATAATCTCCTTTGACAAATTTCAATCTCACTTGTATTGGAATCTCAAGTATTTGTTCTTGAATGTGAACTTTGTGAAATTGGATTCCTCTTCCTCCATTCCCCTTTTAGGTGTGGATCAAGGAAGTTGTGCAATGGATTTCCTTTATCCACTTTTTGGTGAATCCAACTTTAGAAGCATAATATTTTTGATTTGGAGAACATTTACATCCTATAATTAACTTTCATTGCATTGTTTAAATTGCATTATAGGGTTTTAAATTTTGCATTAGTGAAAAGCTCATTTAGCTTGCATTATTGCACTTAATTTCATTGAAAAATAGTAAAATTTTGCATTTGCACTTTACATCTACATTGAACAACATAGAACACATAAGAATCAACTAGAAAACTTAGAAAATTTTAAAAAATACCCCCACTGGGACTCAACTGCCATCTTGGGCGACTTAGTCCCAATGCACAATTTACATTACTGTTTTCAGAATCCTGTTTCTAGTTCTTATGCTTTGGTTTGTTCTCAGTTACTTTTATGTTTTAGTTTAGTTATCTTCTATTACATTGAAATCATTAGATTTAGCATCATTTAATTTCAAGGCAATTATGGATAGCATTATACTTTTGTAATTTTCATTTTCAGCATTAGTTCCTAGTTCATTTAGATCAAATTCATTAGAAAATGAAAATAAAAAACATCAAAAGAAATAATACAAAAAATGCTTAAATTTAGAAAAAGCATATCATCCAAGCCCTTTAGTAGTGATGACTTAGACATGTTGGATGAAACCCTTAAGGACTTCTTCTCACTAAAATCATCCACTAAAGGTTTGACACAAAAGGATGCAATCATCGATAATCATGATAATCATAATTGTTCTTCTCTCAATATATCTCCCATTGGTGATGAAGGTATCTTGATGGATGAAGCAACAATCATTGAATATCATGAAAATATTGCATGCCTTCCTCCTCCTCCCCCTTTCAAATACATTATGACACATGAAGGTGAAATCAAGGCCACTACCTTACCTAGTCTCCATTCATCTCCCAACACCTCCCCTACTTGTGAAGATGCTTTAGTGCATAAGGATACAATCCTGAATGATCAAGAAAAACACATTTGTGTGGAGGCTATGATTGAGAGCTATGAAAATCCTACTTCTTCTACTCCAAAAATCATTATAGTACATGGGGATGTAAATGTAGATCAAACCTTTTCTTCTCCTAATATCTTCTCTAAACATGTAGAAGATAGTTTAGCGTTAGAAGATATCCATATTGAGACTCACGAGAATCTTATTCCTCCCTTTCCTAATTCCCCTACCATTTGGAAAGACCTATTTGAACAAAAAATTACAATCATTGGTAACCATGAGACTCCTCGTTATCCTTCTCTTGATGCTTCTCTTAGGAGTGATGAAGCTACTTTATCAAACCAAACCATGAAATGTGATGAACCTCTTGTTTGCCACTTTCCTAAAATATCTCCTACTAGGGTGGACATTGTGACACAAGTGAATGAGATCTTAGAGAAAAAGGATGAAATTATGGACAACAATCAAATTTCCCCCTTTCCTAACATCTCTCCTATTGGTGAAGAAGATCATGAGAATCTTTAGGAAAACATCATGCATTCAATTTCCTATGAGCTTATTAGCAAGCATGATCTAGTCATCCTTCCAATCTCTTTCCTAGTTATGAGAGTTTCTTAGTGCAAGAGAATAACAATGTTGACATACTCAATAGTTCCACACCCTCTAATATCTCTTGTATTTGTGGGAATGAAGTGATAGAAGAATATGAAAGCATAGACAATCATGATAATCATAGTTCCTCTTCTCCTGATATCCCTCCTACATGTGACGAAGGTATTTTGGAGCTAGAAGATACACCCATTGAGAATCATTACAATGTAGAAATCTCCTCTTCTATAACTTCTCCTACTTTGGAAGAAATTTTGGCACAAGCAAATGAGATCATAAAGACATCTCTTAACATCACTCTACCTAGTCTACATTCATCTTCTAACTCCTCCCCTATTTGTGAGAATGTTTTTGTGAGAAATCATGACAATCACATTATTGGTGAGGAGGATATTTTTGCATTAGATGATCAAACCTTTAAAACCTATGACAATTCTCCTTATTTTTATTCCCCTATTTTGGAAGACATTATTGGACAAAGGGATGTAATCACAGATAATCATGATAATCATACTTGTTCTTCTCCTCATGTCTCTCCTACTTGTGAAGAAGATATTTTAGGATTATATGAACTATTCATTGAAAGTCATGAGAATCTTCTTGCTCCCTTTCCTAATGTTTCCCCCATCCAAGAATATATAATTGAGAAAAATTATCCAATCATTGAAAAACATGAATGTGATACTTTTTGTTCTCTTGATGCTTCCTTTCCTTATGATGAAGTTACTCTACAAAACCTATTAATGGAATGTGATCAAAATCTTGTTTGCTTCTCCCATAAAAACTCTCTTGCTAGGTAGAATATCATGGTGCAAGCAAACATCAACACTATCATGTGCAAAACAAAAATCATCCTCACTTTGAAGCATCATGAATTGCTTGATATAGATTTACCACCATCATGGGAATTCTTTGACAATCATGAAACCTTGAAGAAAATTTTAGAAGCTTATAACGAGTCACCTTCTACTCCTCAAAACAAAAGGTTACATGTGCTATGATCAGTATCAAGCAAAAGGATATAGAGAGACAAAAGAAAATTGAGGAAGCCACAAAGTTATTGGAAGATTCTTTCGAAACCTTTGGTTTCATACCTTTATCCATGGGAGGATACAAGATCATAACAAAAGAGTCTATAATCATAAATGAGAAACTAGTAATGGCAATACAAAATTCAAAAGCATCCACTTCAACCACATTAAAGCCAAAAACAACACTCAAGAAAAACTTTAAGGAAATTCAACAACCACCAAATCCAAAACAAGTGACAAAACGTTTTGGATGACTACTTGGGAAAGGATGTGATTTTATAGAACAATATATCCATGTCCCTATACATCCTCATGATCTTGGTTATTGTCCTTCACAACAAAAACCTTCACTCAATGTTACCTCCATCACAAACAATTCTTCCAAGACAAATTTAACCTTGGTACATCTGAAACTGATAGATATCTCATTACATATGTATCAAGCAAAAACTTTGTTTACTCATCATAATAAATAACATTAGTTGTTGCCATAGTTAAATGTTTTACATTCATCACAAGGAGCAACATATCATCATCCCTTCCTGGCTCACCCTTTTCCTACACTAAGTGGGGGCAAGGGGCTCATTAGCTTTGTCCTCATCTGTCACTTTTCATTGTATCTTTTGGCTATTTTTTAACCTTTCACAAACATATAAGAGCAAGCTTGTAATGTGGATGACATGCTTTAAGTTGGCTCGCATGTGACATACTACCTTATTCATGATGTAGCTCAATTTGGAAACATATGACTTGGCATAGTTCTTTCCAAGTTGGCTCTCATGTCTTCTTTCATGTTAACATTTATCATTTGTTACTTTAAAGAAATTGCTCATAGTGATGGTGTAGCAACCGCTTTAGTGGGGGAATACATATACGACATCTTTTGGAAAAAAATTCATGGCATGAATTTTATTTTTTCTTGTGATGTGTCCTCTTCTTAGTGGTTTCATTAGGTTTGATTCCATCCAATAGTGTATGATCTACTGACATGGCATGATGCGAATGATGCATCCCATGGGAAACAATTTGCCACATGGAATTGTCCTCTATTGGAGACATTAGGCATCATGCTCCCTAAGAAGAAGACCTTACATGAACAAAGAAAAATCCCCTTTAACAAAATTTTTACATGACATTCAAAAACATTTACAAAATAATTTTCATTGTGGTTCCTTATTAAAGTTATCAGGAGGTATAACTTTGATATGGTTGAGTGGGAAGCCCAATCCAAGGAATGAATTTTTGCATAGCCACCTACGTGTGTGTGAGTGCATACCAGATAAAAGTGTATGTTTCTCACCTTTTAGGACTTCTCACCTAGTGTACAACCAAGAGTTCTATCACCTCAAAGTGAGTATGTGTTTCTCAAAATAATAGCCTAGATTTGATCCACATAGTTTTGGACAAACAATTAAAGTTTGATCTACCTTTTTATTATTGCTCATTTGTACTTCTCTCCCTTCTAATTCTTGACATTGCATGATTGTGTATCTTTTTTTTCTACATATTATTCACCTTGTGTGTGTCCTTTTTTGCTTATTTTGGTTTGACTTAGGATCTTGGATCCTTTGGGCTTGACGGCCTCCTTTATCTTTGTTATCCTAGACCATCCACATTGGTACAATTGGACCCCTCTTGAATGTATACTTTAGTATGAGTTTGAAGCAAGTTCATCCTCTCACTAAAGTGGGGGCTAAACGTGGACACCGAAAAAGTATCCCTCTTTCCTTGCTTGATTTGGGAATAATTAATGATAAATTAGACTTAATATCACCTTAATCTAGTGTTGTAATGTGTTTTACACATTCACATTAGATGTTGTGCCTTTCTAGGCTATGTGGACCTCATTTTAATGTTGTAGATTGTATTTAATCGCACTTTCACTTTGAAATTTGTGTCCCTAGCCATAATTACCCTTTATATCATCATTAATATGCCCCTATGGCCCCATATTGTGCATCTCGAGGCTTCTTTTGATCAAAGACCTAATAAAATCAACATAAAAACTAAAATTCTTCATTCCCCGACATCCAAACTAGAAAAATAGCCCCTGTGGGACCCATTTACCACTTTGGGTGAATGAGTCCCATCTAGGTGGGACTAAGTCACCCAAGATGACAAATGAGTCCCATTTGGGCCATTTTTGAGGTTTGAGTGGGAAAAATTAGGTTTTAAGTTTAGTTTTCCTCCATGTCAGCCTTGGGGATCAAATTAATAGGAATTTTAGGGGGATTGCCTATATAAACAATCTTTTAAACCCTAATTCATGATTCATTCATCATTTTCTCATAATCCATTATCCATCTCAAGTCAAGAAAGCTAGGGTTTTAGCATTTTAATTCATCAAGATAGTTTTTTAAGGCATTCAAGGGTAGATTTTGTATCTATTGTTATAGAAATTCAAGATCTATCATCATGGAAAGTTTCTAATTCCTTCTTTTCATGTTCACACTTCATCTTATTTATTCATTTGGTTTAATTACATAAAAGGGGTTTGACCAAGGAAAACCCCCATGCCCTAACAATCAACATTTTCTCTCTCTCTCTCTCTCTCTCTCTCTCTCTCTCTCTCTCTCTCTCTCTCTCTCTCTCTCTCTCTCTTTGTGTGATAACAAGTTTGAGTTCTTTGAAGGATTGAAGATCATTTAAGAATAGATTTCAAACTTTTTGAAGTCATCTCCTTATTGGTTAGGTCAAAATATCAACAAAAATTAACTTATAGTGCTGGAAATCAGGGTTTTAGATCTAGACATCTGGAGGAACAAAAAGAGAAAACTAAGAGCTTATGTTTCCACTTGTAGGTTTTTAGAAAATATAAAGTGGAATCATACACCATTAGTGGCATATGAGTCCCACTATACCTATTTTTTAGAGATTTTTGCAGATTCAGATACCCATTTGGCTAAAACAGGCTCCGGAACAGTTTTCCAAATATGGGACTAAGTCGCCTAGATTGGAATATTAGTCCTAGTTGGCTTCTGCATTAGGTTTTTTAGGATTGCAGTCCTTCATTTATCCTTCTTTAGTTTCCAGGTGCACACCTTCAGTTTCATCAGTTTTTATTACAATTTACTTGCATTTCTAGGTCATTTTGAATATCACAATGTGTTTTCAAACACTTTGAATTTTCTTAGTTTTGCATTAATAATAAATCTATTTTATCATTTTCCAGCCTTCAAAACAATCTCCTTTGACAAATTTCAATCTCCCTTGTATTGGAATCTCAAGGATTTGTTCTTGGATGTAAACTTTGTGAAATCAGATTCCTCTTCCTCCATTTCCCCTCTTTAGTGTGGATAAAGGAAGTTGTGCACTCCATCTCCATAGTCCACAATTCTATCTTCCATTGTCACTCTACATTTATCCTAAGGAAGGTACAAGCATCATTAGAGCTCAGTAGGGGTGATTAGAGATCATCACAAGTGAGTCATTCATCTTTGCATTTCCATTATTGCATCATATTCTTGCACATTAGAATAGGTTTGCATCATCTTTCAAATTTATTAGTCTTAGACACACTTAAGGCTAGGGTTTTCATGCACTTTTCATTATTTCAATCAAGGCAGCTTAATTACCAAACTAGGGGTTTTACTAAGGCAAACCCCCCATTAGAAAATCAAGTTGAATTATATTTTGTAGGTGTTTTTCTTAGATTTGGATCCATAACTCAAGTTGGAAGGAAATGGTAGGTGTTGGAGTGTAGATTAGCACTTTCAATTTCTAAAAAAGTGGAATGGGACTGATTCACCAAGAGTGGTGAATGTGTCCCACTATAGATGTTTATCAGATCTGTTTGTAGATTCCAATACCCTTTTCTCTGAAATAGACACTCATGCAAAAACCTTGATCTATGACTGATTTGTCCAGGTTGGTGAATGAGTCTTAGTTGGTCAAAAAGTCAACATTTCCAAAATTTTAGAGCTATTTCTAGTCTCTTCAAGGTTTCTAGGTGGACACTACTTACATTTTTGCTTTCCTATTCTATTTTACTTTCATTTCTATGGAATTTTCTAAGTCATTTTACATATCACATTGTGGTTTACAATTCATTGTCTTTTCAAAGTTTACACTTGGTGGTGAACCCCACATTAGATATCATTCAATCCCTAGAACAGTCCCTTTTCCATATTTCAATCTCCTTTGCATTGAAATCTCAAGGGTTTGTTCTTGACTAAAGAGTAAGAAAATTGTCTCTCTCCTTTTAGGTCTAAAACCCTAGAAGCGAAAGAGAGTACACTGCTTTCTTTTTTCATTTTGGTGAACCTGCATATAGAGCATCATAATTCTGATTTGGAGTGCATTTACATCCTAGATTTAACATTGCATTAGATTTTTACATTCGTTAATTTGCATTCTATGGTTTCAATTATTACATTATTGAAAAGCTCATTTAGCTTGCATTTTTGCACTTAATTTCATTAAAAATTATCGAAAAACTGCATTTACATCCTAGATCTAGGTCATATAGCATAGAAAACATAAAAAATAACCAAAAAAATCTAAAAGACTTTGACAAAAATCCCTACAGGAACTCATTTTCCACCTTGGGTGAATAAGTCCTAATGCAAATTTTGAAATATTTTTTACAGAGTTAAATTTCTAGTTTTTAAGCTTTTATTTGCCTCTGTTACTTTTTTGTTTCAATTTAGTTTCTTTCTATTACATTGAAGTCATTATAAATAGCATTATTTACATTCATGGAAATTATGGATAGCTTTAGATTTTTACAATTTTCATCTTCAACAAATTAGTTCCTTGTTCACTTAGATCTTATTCATTAGAAAACGAAAAAAAAAAAACAAAAACATCAAAAGAAACAATTAAATAAATTCTTAAATTTAGAAGAAATCGTATCATCCAAGCCCTTTAGTAGTGATGACTTAGACATGTTAGACGAAGCTCTTAAGGACTTCCTCTCACTAGGATCATCCAGTAAGGCTTGTTATGAAGAACCTAAACCAAGTGAGGTTAACTTAACCCTCAAGCCTTTTAGTAGTGATGACTTTGACATGTTAGATGAAGCCCTTGAGAACTTTATCTCACAAAGCCCATCCACTAAGGCTTGTTATGAGAAACCAAAAACAAGAGAATTTAATGCACGATTTAACTTCAACTTATCCTTTATCCACCTTCACATAAACCAAAACCTATAAACAAGCCTAATTTTATCCTTTATCCACCTAAGAATAATGTCTTGTAGCAACCAACTCATAATACTATTACCTTTTCCTAATCCCATTTTTCTAGTGATCCTCGTTTAACTTTTCATAGTGGGAAGGAGTATAATCTTGTGGAACAACTTAAGAATACTCCTGCAAAGATATCCCTATGGGAATTAATTCAGAATTCACCAAACTATCATAGTATGCTTCAAACAACATTACAACAAGTAGTGGTTCCTCCTGGCACAAATGCAAATGATGTAGTAGCTCTCATACAAGGAGTGAATACAGTTAATGTAGACATAACATTTCACCAACATGAGCTGCCCCCTTTGGCATTGAGACAAAAAAATTAGTCCTTTATGATAATTTCTCAATTTAATAGAATAGGCATAAAAAGGACCATGGTTGATAATGGCTCAACCCTTAATGTGTGCAGTACAAAAATATTAGATAGGTTGTGAATAGACAAATCAATGATGAAACTTTACTCTTTATCAACTCGTGGATCTAAAAATGTAGGAAGGAAACCGCTTGGTGTGATTACTTTACCTATTACAGTTGGAAAGGTTACCTTACAAACTCATATTCATGTTATGCCTCATGACCTTTCATACAATCCTCTTTTGGGAAGACCATGGATTCATGAGATGCATGTAGTGCCTTTGACTCTTCATCGTATTATGAAATATGTTTATGACAACAAGGTGTACCAAATTGAAATGGACCCCGAGCTTGAAAGTTGCTTACAAGTTGAAAAAGGAATGACAAGTTCTCTCAACATATTAATTCCAACATCCAACATAAAAACTTTAAAAGAAGACAACCAAGAAATTCAAAAATAGTGTCAAAATTATTGGATGATGATTGGGGTTCATTGGAGTTCACACCCTCATTTATGGGAGAATACATAATCAAAAGAAAAGAAGATGACAAACAAAAGCAACCAATGGTCATGTCAACGCAGAAATTGGAAGAACACTCACAAATATCTAACTCATCTATTCTTGAAGAGGATACAAGTTATAAAACAAAATTTGATGAGATAGACTACAAACAACTACTAAACCCAAAAGAAATGTAAAAAATTAATGGGAGAGGTTATTAACTTGTGAAACAATTGGGTTACAATGGTAAAGGATGTGGAAAGAAAGAGCAAGGAATTTGAGTTCCTATAGAGCCTAACACACAAGAGACAGACTAGTTTGGGATATTATCCTTCTAAAATTACACAAGCGGCGAAGAGACCATTGTTAAACATCAATACTATCATGTGTAAGAAAAAAATCAACCTCACTATGAATCATCCTGAATTGCTTGACATGGATCTACCACCTTCATGAGAGTACTTTGAAGATGATGAAACCTTGAAATAAATGCTAGGAGTTTATGATAAACCATCTACTCCTCACAAGAAAAAGTTTACATGTGCTATGATAAGCACTAAACAAAAATATGGAGAAAAAGAGAGTGATGAGATAGACATAAACAATTATTAATATGATCCTGAATTTCCAAGATCAAAAAAACTTCCTTTAGGGGATACAGTGGATATAGCAATGGACATCAATGATAAAGAGAAAGTCATTAAAATAGGAAAATGCCTCGATGATGAAGAACAAGAGGATACTGCAACCTTGCTTCATGAGTTTCTTGAAATTTTTGCTTGGAAATATTCAGACATGCCAAGAATTGACCCTAAGATTGTAACACACAACATAGTCCTCACTAAAAATGCTAAGCCTGTTAGATAGAAGATTCAAAAAATGAACCCTAAAATAGCCTTGATGGTTAAGGATGAAATTGAAAAACTCCTCGACATTGGTTTGATAAGACCCATAGATTACTCCCCATGGATCTCAAACATTGTTGCAGTCATAAAACCTAACAATCATATTAGGATGTCTACAGATTTTTGTGATTTGAATAAATCATCTTTAAAAGATGAATTTCCCCTTCCTCATATTGATATGTTAGTAGACTTGATTGCATGACATGCTTTGTTGTCATTCATGGATGGATTTTCTAGATACAATCAAATCTTCATCAACCCTCAAGATTAGTACAAAACAACATTTACAACTATTTGGGGAATATTTTATTGGGTTATGATGCATTTTTTATTAAAGAATGTGGGCACAACATATCAACAAGCTATGGAACT